>JASGXE010016922.1:0-10267 GCA_030068105.1 Sinentomon sp. SZTP_YWyxl
AATTTATTTTTTTTTGCACAGTATTATGCATCAATGTCTCTTTGATATCGGACTTCAAACCGTTTTCAGATTCCCACCCGGTTAAAAGGTTACGGAACCTTCTAAAAGGTTCCTGGTTTCGTGACATCGAGGGTGTATAAAAAAAATTCAAGCAAATGGGTCGAAGCAAATTTTCCCGCTGAATGTTTTTTATTCTTTTGGGCACAAGGAACATATCCACATAGTTAAGTTTTCCTCTTCAATTTCCGAACACCATGCGTTAACCAGTTATCGATTTGGTAGCCAGCGACTGAACTCACATTGAATAAAAATCGGCCTGTGTTTATCGGATCAGGTCGTCGTGATTCTCAGAAAATGGTGGAGAGATGATGTATGCCGGAGGTTGGCATTATGTCCCTTTGAGTTGTAAGCCCAGTTTTGATTTGCTTGCATTTGTTTTAATTTTCTTTGGATTTATTCAGGTCATTTTCTGGAAATGCTGGCTGAAAGTCGCGACACACTTCACGGATCAAGTGTCATCCTCGTGGCCAGCTACAGAACCACACCTGTCCATGTGAATGTCTTCCAAGAACCAATCCAATCGCTTCACCACAGCCGGCATGTCATCCAAAAGCACTTGAGGGCAGGACATGACAGTGACTTGCAGAAAGGGTTCTTTCTTGATGGAGTGACGACCGCTTTTGATTTCCCGAAATCAAATTGAAGGACGACGTTCAAGAAGAGTCAAGATGACAAGGATGATGTCACAAAATTTCATGAAGTTGCTGGACCTCTTATTCAGATATTTTGTTTGTCAAGTTGCATTCTATTTTTTAAAAAAGTTGTTTTTAAAAAAAGCATATTCTATTTTTTAAAAAAGTTGTTTTTAAAAAAAGCATTTTGTTAATGATTTTTTTGCCAAAAGCTGCTAGAGATACAAAACAATCCGACGAACAGTTAGTCCCTTTATTCTGCTAAGCGTGGGTGTTCAAAAAGTTTTTCGCCTCAATCAACTCGACTTCAGCGTGTCATGAAACTTCCAACAAAAAGGACTCCGGTGATTGAGTTTTTCAGAATAGCTTTTTTCAAAACCCTTCCTCAGAATATAAAGCTTTTTGCTGCTGCACAAACACCACACGATCTTTCTGTGGAAAGGAAAAGCTTCGGGCACACATCGGTCTGCACGTGACCAGAGTTACAACCTGGCACAAAGCTCAACATCTTTGCGAAAACAGTTTCTACTCGGAATTTTTTTTATGGAACAGCAAAAATCTTGACTTTTTTGATTTCAGCAAAAACTCCATGCTGCAGAAATTAAAGATCCTCTCTAAAACCAAGGTCAAAATCTGACACCTCACCTCAGTAAGCTTTGTTGAAATCTGGCACTTTAATTTCTACGGCCTGTGTAAAAGCAGAAAGAAAGAAATAAAAAGTTTCGGAGGCAACAGTTAAATGGGAAAATGTGTGCATGGTGAGTTAAATCCCAAAATCATTTTGGAAATGATGATGTTGGAAGTGTCCATGTGACAAAATGAAGGGTTTCTCAGATGCATTTTTCCATTGTTGCTGCGATCGTTTAGCATGGTTTCGACCTGTGGAAGAGTTTTAGGCGATGCTTTTACGTTTCTAATACATAGCACCAAAATCATTCCATTTGATAGGTGATGGTTCAATTTTGGTTGCCGATACATTAACACAAGAAATTGCACCTTTATCTCCTAAGGATAAAACTGGTTGACCTTCAAATGGAATGATTTTGGTGCTATGTATTAGAAACGTAAAAGCATCCCCTAAAACTCTCACCTATCAAATGGAATGATTTTGGGGTGTCATTAGAAAGCTAAAAGCATCCCCTGAAATTCTTGCACAGCTCGAAACCATGTTACAACGGAAAAATTGCACAAAACTTGCCGTGACTTTAGGTGGCAGGCCGAGGCCCCAAGCGAGCATTGTTTTTTTCTGAGAGGGGACAGGGTTCGGTCAGGTTCAAGATAGCTTTAGGTAAGAAAAGAAAAATATTTTTTTTCTTGCAAGTGAAGGGCCCCAATCGAGCTTTCTTGCACAAAATGCTCTCCGCCATCTAAAGTCGCGGCAGGGTTTGTAAAAACGCGTCCGGGCAGCATATTTATAATCTACGGATTTGGCACTTTTCCATCTAACCCCAAAAAAGTACCGACCCATAAATAGTGGGAAAAAACAATGAACAAAGAAAAGGTTCTACACGTCTGAGCAACAGCTTCTACGGCTTCTAGCGATCCTGACGTCCAGTTCTCATCTAGATCAGCAGGCAGGAGAATTTGAGTAGCAGAAACAGAAGGGTGAGCCTTCGCAGTGCCATGGAAGCCTGATGGAAATGATACAACCACCAAAATTCTTCTTCTAAATCGGAGATATTACAAAATATCAAACACAGAGGCAACACAAATTCGTGATGCCTCCTCCCGATGTTCGAACGAATTTTGTCCTGCTGTTCCTCACGTTGTGAAAAACGTTTTGGAGCAAATAATGAAAAAGAAAGAAGAAAGGGCCAGCAAGTTTGGCAAAATCCACATTTTGATTGATTAAAAAAAAGGAATAATTCATATTTGACAGTGAGATGAAAAAGGAATTGAAATTTTATAGTGAGATGAAATAGGGGATTCCTCTGATAGTGAGATTGAAAAGGAACTCAAGTTTGACATGACAGTGACACAATTTAATTCATGTTCGACAGCGAGATGCAAAAAAGGAATTTATGTTTGTCGAACATGAATTCCTTTTATGTCCATCTGTCAAACATGAATTCCTTTTTCGTCTCTCATTCGATCATGAACAATTTCTTTTTCGTATCACCATTCCAAATTTTTTTCGTTTTGGTCGAACATGAATTCCTCTAATATCAATCGGTGAGGAAAAGGAAAAGGAAAAAATGTTGGATGGATGAGAGACGAAGAAGGAATTATTCATGTCTGATAGTGGGACCAAAAACGGAATTCGCTTGATGGCGAGATGAAAAGGGAAGTTTGAGTGAGGCGAAAAAGAACAAGTTTGAGAGACGAAAAAGAAATTCAGGTTTGACAAAGTGTGTTATCATGGTGTCATGCTTTTACTTTTTCCACACCGATCCCTCAACCAGCAGACAACGCACACTGCAAAAATTGTTGCAGCTGGGGAATTAGTAACGTTGCCTGTAACGTGGCAATTCCGCATGTTTGCTAGTTATCATTGTAGTTGCATTTGTATTGTTCTCAGCTTTGTAATAATGATTTTAACTGAACTGAATTTTTGTCTTTTATCTTGAAGGCTACCTGTAGCTCACTGCATTCAGGGAAGAAGTTGAAAATAGAAGAGTTGTCCTATCTAAAAAACCTCCCATCACCAAAAAACGTACAAGGGGCACCCAATAAATAATGAGAATTGCACTGAAATTTGCATATGAAATGAATTTTTCCACTTTGGCATCAAACTTTGATTTGCTTTAAGGTGTTTTGGTGTATTTGAGGCTTTTCCAATGCAGAATTTGCATTCCTGGCTACATTTTAAAAACATGAGGGATATGGGTGAAGATTCAATTTGCCAGGTGCATGGAACAGAGAAAAGACTTGTTTCGCCACACCAAAGCAAGGGAGCACCAAAATCATGTTCTTGCGACAACTTTGCAGATAAATTGAGTCGTGTGTAGTAAAAATTATTCATCTGGGTGCCGGTTCTTGTGTCTCAAAACCTTGGTGTAGAGAAACTTCTCGCTTCCCATCTTTTCACACCTGTCAACTGCTTGATACTTTTTTTAAATGACCATAAAATCAAAAATGTGCAGGGCATTTTTCTAAAAATCACCCAAGAACCTTAAAACGAATCAAAGTTTGATCCCAAAGTGGAAAAATTCATTTCAAATGCAAATTTTGGTGCAATTCTCATTATTTATTGGGCGCCCTTCGCTCCTGAGCATGCTGACAAGGTATTTAAGCATCGAGCCTGCTGCACCTATCTCTTCATGGACAAATTTCCATTTACAAATCCACCTTGTTTTGAAGAAGATAACGTTCAGTGATGCATGAAATTCTTCAGGGCTGCCCTTCCTCCTTTTCGACAGGCGGAGAAATCAGATGGAGCAGAAAGGAACGCGGAGGGTGAATCAACATTGCTCAACTAGAGCTGTTACATTGGCAGCGAGAAGGTGTTGCATTTTGCATCAATTCAGAATTCCGACTTCTTCAGCAAATTTGCATGTTCAACAGTGGAATGAGGTATATGATCAGAAACATTGACAACTGTGCCACCGGAGGAAAGATGCATCACGTCCTGCCGTGCCGTAAAAATGCAATAAAACTGGTCCATTTTTATTATTTTTTATTTTTATTTACAACGGTAACTAAAACAGCCAAAATTGAACAAGCATATTTGCGTACATCATATTATCTAAATATAAAAATTTGCAAAAATCATTCCTAAAGTCACGAATAGGCGTTCGGTTTCTTGAACGTTGGAAATGACAATTGATTGCTGAAGACAGCCACATATTCCTTCAGACGGCAGAAGGAAGGTTTTTCACCACCAAGGAACGTCAGCCGTTTGTGGTCGAAATCTTTTCAAAGACTATTATTTTTAACGAGAGCAATGAAAAGGTGACATTATTTTTCTAATGTGCCACGGTGTGAAACGGATGACTACACAGACATGCTGAAAGGTGTTTCAAGATCAAAAATCGATTTGCGTATCATTGACAGAGAGTGGGATTAAAAAAACACATGGATAGTCTTAATAAAAGACTACGACTGGCAACCGAACAGCAGACCTGCAGAAAAGGTTAAGAAAGTGTCTCTTTTCTCAGTTTCTTTTCTCCTTACTATATGAGTACAGCCTGTTTTTGAAAAGGCATTCCCCACTCCCGAACTTCACTCAGAACATCAAAATCCTCTGCGGCATAATTTCCCCAATTTGCTCATCTTCCATCAGTTTCCAACACCAGACAACTGACAGCATCTGCCAACTTCTAGCAGACGACAACTGAACATTGCCAACTTTAAGTTGATCTGCAGTGATAGAGTCCGACCTGGTCAAAACGTGTCAAAAGTGGGAAAAAAACGCCACGAACATGATGACGTTAAGAGGAATAGACTGCATTTGATAAAAAAAATCTTTCACAGCGACTTTACATTTGTAAAAATGTAAAAGAATCAGTAGAATCAGCAGTAAAACCCAAAGCAGCACCATGCCACTTTCTTAGAATCTCAACAAAATCCTAGACAATGTGAAATAATCTTAATTTGAGGTGGGGGTAGAGGTCAATTAAGTGGGGGTAGGGGTCAAAATACTAACTGCCATATAAATTTCTTAACCGATTTCATTCGAATTCGGTACACAGTTAGGGGCTTTGTTGTGCCTCCATGAAAAATTTCAACTTTCTCGGTCAAGTGATTTTTTTAAGTCATGGCAACTCGGAACCAAAACATGCAAAAAATCTAAGGGATGCCAATTTTTACCTTTCTGGCTGGAGGGGAAAAAAGCTGAGCAAAAACAAAAGAGGGGAAAAAAGCTGAGCAAAAACAAAAAAAACAAACAAACAGAAAAGCTGAGAAAGTTTCAAAAATGTCAAAAAAGTGAAAGTGGCTAAAAAAAAAAGTGAAAGTGCCTTGAATTTTGTGGATTCTTCGAAGTAAATGAAAAATGCTGTCATGTGAAAAAAGTGTTGCACAGGAATGGTGATAGCTCCTCAACAATAATAAAGCCACAGTTGTCGGAAATAATGTCTTTGGAGTGAGGATAAAATGGGCAATTTGGTGAAATCAAAGTTTTAAGAACAAAAATAATGCATTTTTATTATTTTTTGACCCCCTCCTGACCCCCTCCCTAACTTCAAACCAAATGTCAAAAGCAACTGGAGAATGTGCTTCGTTGGATGAAGAACACATTGGATGGGGAATGAAGTGCAGAAATATCAAATCAAAGAAGCAACATTGTTTCAGAGAATCACAGTCCACCCACACAGACAATGCAGAAAATTATGCATTTGCATGGATATTTTTAACACCGCATATCTTCGTACAAGGGAAAAATCTCAAAGTTCTGGCTTGTTCAGACCCCATCCATTTTCATCACCATGATGCAGTTTCACGCCTTGCGTGAATTTGATGATGTTTTCGGTGTTCATTGCCATCAATTCTAAATGTCACCTGAGTTTGTCATTAACTCCAGTGTTCAAAGAATTTCGTTGTTGCGTGGAAGTGCAGAATAACTGAACAGTAAAGCACAAAAATGGCAGGGCATTTTCTCCCCCAAAATGTCACTTCTTGCAGCAGTCAGAAATATCAGGGAGACTTTTTGTCTTCAGAAGAGTTCGGGGAAAACCTCATTTCCAAAATAAGCTGCACCACATGATGCAGGCTGTCTAGAAAAATCAAGAAAGAATCATCACCTGTAATTCTTATTCCCCTGCCTTTCATCCATTGTCAAATTTTAACAGACTTTTGGCTCTGTCCATCAATCACCATCAGTGTCGATATTTTTTACAAAACCTTGTCAAAACGCTCACACAGTGTGTTTCATAATTTTGCCATTGAATACAAATGGACATTGAGTTCTTGCCCGTTGGACAGCCAGTTAATGCAATCCAAACGTTACTTTGATTTGATGTTATATCTCCATACCTCTCATGATCTGTCTGTTATCACGACACGTTTCAGATGAATAACTCCTCCTTTCTCTGGTGTTTTATTGAAGTTAAACAGTGATAACTCCGAAACGTAGTGATAACCGAAGGATCTTGAGAGGTGATAACATCAAAGCAACGTTTCATTGTATTGCGCACCCATCAAGAAAAGGGAAGCTAACTTGTCTGACACCACCTATTTGTTTCAGCAGTTGTTGTTCCTCAGCACGGCACGGATGCAAAATAGGAGAACATGACACAACAAATGCCTGGAAACCTTTGCACATCGGAATGGGAGATTATGGCCTCCATTTCCAAAAAAATTTAAAAAAAAAATTTCACTCGTGTGGGAAGACGTAATGGCACGATCTCCATTTACATTAATACTTTTCACCCTTTTTGGGCTGGATGGTACAACCTGAACAGTGTGGTGCTTGACGGTGCTCAGCATTCGACACCAATAGATTCGTATGCAGGGCTTAAAGTGGAAAATAAAAAGGGCCGGAGCTCCCTTTTCGGAAATGGGACCAAGCATTCGAAAAAAGGGACCAACAACCAGGGGCACCTACCATTCCAGAATTATGCAGGGGGCATTTTTAAGGGAAGCATCTGGGTTCAGACCCAGTCGGGGGTCTTGGTTTGAGGCCCGGTGGGATTCCAAAGGGCAAAGGTCCTGGTGGGTGGTTGTGACATCGCCAAAGAACAAGCAGGGTAATAGAAACCAGGGTTTCAGCAAAACAAGCAGGGTTTCTATCACCCTGGAGCAAGCACGGAATCGACAGACATCTTGAAAAAAATGGGTTTGACTCTTTGAAAGGATATGTGTTAAATGTGTAAAAAAAGGGACCCGAGCTCAGCGCCGGCATTTAAGTGATGTCGGATGAAAAGGACTGCCGGAGCTCAGCTCCTGCGGCTGTAGGGACGGCCGGAGCTCAGCTCGGTGCGCTCCGGCACACTTTAAGCACTGTTCGTATGTGTGAAAGGTAATAAACTCTTTAGAACAGTTTGGACTTCTAAAATGGGGAAGCACAATCCTCTTTTGCCCGTTGCTAATTCGTGTTGTGACAAAGTCTATCCCAGGAGAGAAGTGGTCCGGAATAGAGTAATCCAATCCAAAGTTGTAAGTATTATTTTCTCCATTCACTTCAATGCTAAAAATTAATCGTGCCATCTCGGATTAACACTATTCCGGACACAAACACACAGACAAATTTTCAAGAGTTATTCCTCATGGTAACACAAATCAAAAAGACTGAAAAAATGGATCAGAACCCCCATTTTGATTTTATGGGCCCCAAACCCCCAGGTGAATGACATCATTTTGCAGGGCGAATTTTCAAAATCGACACGAGTAACCAAATTTCCAGAATTAATTCCACATGGCGATTAGAATAAAAAACCCCGTCCAACCCCCCAAAATCTTCCTAACCAACCCCCCATTTTGATGTTCTGACTTATGGAGCCCCAAAACTCCCAAAATGGACCACTTCTTCCAAGAAAAAATGAATTTTGTACCTTTTCCAGAAAGAATTGGCCCATTTTTTGGGGGTTAATGACAAAAAAACCAAAATGGGAGGTCGGGAGGGCATTTGCATCTTTATCCTATCTTTCAATCTTGATAAGGGATCATGTTGCAAAACAATGATTTTGGAGCTCCCAAAATCATTTTGGAAATTTTCCATTGTTGCCGCGATCATTATAGACGGTTTCTTCGACCTGTGGAAGAGGTTAAGGGGATGCTTATAGCTTTCTAATTCATTGCACCAAAATCATTCCATTTGAAGGTCATTAACCAGTTTTATCCTTTGGAGAATGGCGCCCAGTGCCATTTCTTGTGTTCACGTATCGGTGACCAAAATGGAACCAAGCACGTTATCTCATAAAGATTAATCTGGTTAAATGACCATCAAATGGAATGATTTTGGGTTGTGTATTAGAAAGCTAAAAGCACCATAAAATTCTTCCACAGCTCGAAACCATGTTACAGCGGAAAAATTGCACAAAACTTGAAATGCATCTGAGGCACATATTTTGTCACATGTACACTTTCAACATTTTCATTCCCAAAACAATAAACCCAAAAAATTGGTATTACTGTACAGCGGCGAGAAGATTACTTGTGCCACAAGAACATGCCTTTTTTCGATCTTTCAAAGAATACTGTGAAGATTGTGATGATCTCAGTTTCAAAAATGGTATTTTTGCAAGGAAACCTCCACGTCAAATCAATGATGGGAGACCAATATCGATGGGATCGAGGTTTCTCCAAAAATCTAAAAAACAATGACACCATATGTGGTGCAATTAATATTCTCGCCACTGTACACTTGTTAGATCACATGTTTTTCAGCTTCCCAGCACAAAAGGTTTCATTAAAATACAGTTGTTGATTCAAGAGAAACTTAATCTTGGTTTTTATGGGTGATGCTTCGCGACAGTTCGGGCAGCGTGCTTGATTAATCTATGTGGATTTGGCACTTTTCCATCTGACCCCAAAAAAGTACCCGACCGATAAAAAAGCGGGAAAATCAATGAACAAAGAAAAGGTTTTACACGTCTGGGCAACAGCTTCTATGGCTTCTAACGATCCTGACTTCCAGTTCTCATCTTGATCAGCAGACAGGAGGACATGAGCAGCAGAAACAGCAGAGAGAGAGCCTTCACTTCCGTTCCTTCTTATGGTTCGCGGAGCCATGGAGGCCTGAAGGAAATGATACAGGGACCACTAAAATTCTTCCAGCATCGGAGAAATTACAAAATATCAAACACAGAGGCAAGGCAACACAAATTCGTGATGCTGTTGACACAAAGTGCTCGGTGCAGTGCAGTTTCACGGGTTGCATGAATGTCATGATGTATTTTGCAGCTCATGTTGCTGCTCTGATTCCAAATGGCACCTGAGTTGGTAATGACCGAACTCCCTATGTTCGATCGAATTTTGTCCTGCTGTTCTTCACGTTGTGAAAAACGTTTTGGAGCAAATAATGAAAAAGAAAGAAGAAAGGGCCAGCAAGTTTGGCAAAATCCACATTTTGATTGATTAAAAAAAAGGAATAATTCATGTTTGACAGTGAGATGAAAAAGGAATTGAAATTTTATAGTGAGATGACAAGGGGATTCCTCTGATAGTGAGATTGAAAAGGAACTCAAGTTTGACATGACAGTGACACAATTTAATTCATGTTCGACAGCGAGATGCAAAAAAGGAATTTATGTTTGTCGAACATGAATTCCTTTTATGTCCATCTGTCAAACATGAATTCCTTTTTCGTCTCCATTCGATCATGAACAATTTCTTTTTCGTATCACCATTCCAAATTTTTTTCGTTTTGGTCGAACAAATTCCTCAATATCAATCGGTGAGGAAAAGGAAAAGGAAAAAATGTTGGATGGATGAGAGACGAAGAAGGAATTATTCATGTCTGATAGTGGGACCAAAAACGGAATTCGCTTGATGGCGAGATGAAAAGGGAAGTTTGAGTGAGGCGAAAAAAGAACAAGTTTAGAGACGAAAAAAGAAATTCAGGTTGACAAGTGTGTTATCATGGTGTCATGCTTTTACTTTTTCCACACCGATCCCTCAACCAGCAGACAACGCACACTGCAAAAATTGTTGCAGCTGGGGAATTAGTAACGTTGCCTGTAACGTGGCAATTCCGC
>JASGXE010016924.1:0-10677 GCA_030068105.1 Sinentomon sp. SZTP_YWyxl
TATACATCAATGAATTCCACATGGATTCTACTCCTCGAAAGGAGTTTTTTATCTTGGAGCAGAATGTGTCGGTGAACTCGTAAAAGATTTAAAGTTCATCGACACCCATGTCAACGTGTTGATATCAGAAAAACAAACATTTATCAATATGTTGAACGCGATAAAGATTTTTTGCGGTTCATTGAAAAGTTTGCGTTGCGGTGCGTACCGCAATTTTGGAACAACGGGGTCTGTGATGCAATTTGTGAACGAGTGGGGGTATCTCAGGGACATTTTGAAAATTTTCTTCGACGAGATGAAATCTGCCGGGCTATTTTGCGTGTTCAATCCTTACAGCCTGATGTCGGTTTGCTCTGCGGATGAAGGGCTGATTTCAAAGATGTGCGGCGAAAGAAGTCGCTAGCCTTCTTCGGTCGGGACGAACCGATCAACCTACAGGTGATTGGCAAAACGTTAGGGTGAGTCGGGGCGCCCATACACCATAGTGTAATTAAACTCCCTCATAGTCGTGAATGCACTTTTGTTATTTGTATTTGAAGCGTATTCCGAAATCGTCAATTCGCCGTGACCCAACATGTGGCTCTTGGCTTCTGCTGGGCTATACATTTATGTGTCCCTATCTGCATTTCCTTAGCGTGCAGCGGGGGTGCAGAGGGGGCAGGGTGTTTGCAACATGTTCGGGCTTGCCCGTTCATGTTTTGGAACGCTTGCGCTGCGTTTGCGGTTCCAGCTTCGGCAGGAACGTTTCCGGCCCATCGTTAATGCCAGGGGGCATGCGGTGGGCGGCCAGAGGCCATATTTGTGAAGCATGTGGTCACCTTCAATGTACCCCTCCCCAACGGATACGTGGATATTTTTGCTTGTATTTTGATGTGCATCTCACGACTCCAAGACTATTTAGTCCTCACCCACACGGTGGTTGCAATGGGTTGCCTCGAGGAGCCTGATACCGATGGACCGGCCGGAGAATAATTTGGGAGTAGGCCCAAAGTCCAAGGGGTTTTCCGGCATCTGGGTTGTTTTGTATTGTTCACGTTGGAATTGCCCTGGCAGATGAATGGTGCTAGTTGATCAAGAGTTATGAAGAAATACGTGAAGGGAATGTGTAGACTGGATTTAATGAAGTTTGGGTTGAGATACGCTGATGATGATGATAATACAGTGTTGATGAAAAAAGGATTCCGTTGTTCCAACCATTTTTGAAGATTTTGTTTTTTATTTTGTGATTGCATTTTACTTTGTAGATACGGGGAGAGTGGTAAAATGTGTACAGATTTTCTTTTTTTCATTTTCTTTCAAATAAAAAAAAAAAATAAAAGCAAAATAAAAAATTAAAAAACAAAAACACAAAAAAATTAATAAAATGCAAAAACAAAATAAAAAATAAAATAACCCGGCCGTGTGCAAAACCCTCCGGTGACGAAACCTCCGAATGCTGGAAGGTAGTCTACCCTGGTGGCCGGGGAATGCGGGCCTAGCAACCCGTAGCCAGTATTGCACAACCCCGCTCTTCTCCGGTGGCAGGAGAAGGGTATTGGACATTTTTAGAATATGAGGTTAGGTTTACGTGAGGTGAGGTGTGGCAGGGTTTGGTCTATTGAGACGGGTTGGGTTGGGTTGGTGAGGGGCCTGGTCAAATGAGAGTGGGCAGGTTGAGCATAGGTACGGGGAAAGACTGTACATGATTAGTCAGGGATAGGTTTGGTTAGGTTAGGTTAGGTTAGGTTAGGTTAGGGAGAGAGTTTATGTGCTCCTAATAGTGTCTCATCCACGTTCACGGGGATGACGTAATTTACCCCTGATGCATACGCAACACGCTGTGCCTCATGGTTGACACATCGGTGAGTCATCGATGACGTCATCGATGACTCATTGTGACGTCACTAATCCCTTTTGATTGACGGTCCGTATCGAGCACATAAACTCTCTCTTGTGGAAGATTATGCGATTCAGCAAATCCGTCTCACCCGTGAATCACAAATTTCACGCCAAGAATCTCTCTGACAGTTGATAAATCTCGCTTCTTGTTGATGAACCTCTCCGATAGGCCAGAAAGGCGTAAATCTGCACGAGTTGGAAACTGCAGGCACAACGGGTATCCGCCTGTCTCGAAACTTGGGAAGGCAACGTGGATCAGCCTGACTGGAAACTTTGGAGGGCTACGTGGATCTACCTGACTCAAAACTCGGGAGGGCAACGTGGATTAGCCTGCCTCGAAACTTTGGAGGGCTACGTGGATCTTCCTGACTCAAAACTTGGGAGGACAACGTAGATCTGCTTGTCTCGAAACTTGAGAGGGCAATGTGGATCTGCCTGACTCGAAACTTTGGAGGACAACGTGGATCTGCTTGTCTCGAAACTTGAGAGGGCAATGTGGATCTGCCTGACTCGAAACTTGGGAGGACAACGTGGATCTGCTTGTCTCGAAACTTGATAGGGCAACGGTAATCAGGCTGACTGGAAACATTGGAGAGCTGCGTGGATCTGTCTGACTCGAAACTTGGGAGGACAACGTGGATCTGCTTGTCTCGAAACTTGGGAGGGCAGCGTGGATCAGAGTGGCTCGAAACGCTGGAGTGTAACGTGGATCTGCCTGACTCGAAACTTGGAGGGCATCGTGGATCTGCCTGACCCGAAACTTGGAAGGGCAACGACTCAGCCTGACTCGAACCTTGGGAGAGCAACGTGGATCTGCATGACTCGAAACTTTTAAGGGCAACGTGGATCAGCCTGGCTCAAATCTTTAGGGCAATGTGGATCTGTCTGACTCGAAACTTTGGAGGGCAACGTGGATCTGCCTGACTCGAAACCTGGGACGACAACGGATATTTGCATTACTTGAAACCTGGTAAAACATAACGGGGATCTGCATCACTTGAAACCCGAGAACACACGGGGATCTGCATAATTTGAAACCTGGGTGGACAACGGGGTTCTGCATTATTTGAAACCTGTGAGGACAACAGATATTTGCATTACTTGAAACCTGGTGAAACAATGGGGTTCTGCATGATTTGAAACCTGGTAGAACAACGGGGTTCTGCATGACTGCATTACGCAGAAACGCATGAAAACGAACTTCAGCTTGGCATTTCCTTTATTTTTCAACTCACTTGCAAACATGATCTGTTCTGTTCATGGAGTTTAGACTTGAACTTGGGTGAAATGCACAATGAGGGACAATGTGGACCAAACACGGTCAATTTCCGGGGCCGATTTCTGTTTACCCATCTGGCCGCACGGCGATGATCTTGCTTGTTTTGACATTAATCCTACAAATGCATTTTCTCCAATTTTTGCAGTCAAAGCTCGTGAAACGGCTCCTCTTCAGAAGAACGCGATTCCGAATGACACAAAAATCCGAAATTTCCCGAGAGTCATTCAGGCTCTGAGAGAGGTCGCAGGAATCAGGAGGAGGCCTAGGTGCCATTGTCTCAATGCGCTGCGCCTGTCATCTCAATTTTTGCCTCCGATGATGCCGGCTTCCGTTTTCCGCTTCCAGCGCTCTCCATCTTTCTATTTTCGTTTCCCGCAGAGACGCCCGGCGCGAGATGCGGGACGCCTCTCAGTGGCATCAGGCAGGGCAGCCCTCGGCTGAGCTCGCCTTTCAGCCGCAGATTTCCGCCGAGCTTTCCGCGCTGTCGAGACACTTTCAACGAGTTGAAAGCCGGTCGTGATATTGTCGCCGTGCTGTGTGCTCTTCAGCGAGATTTCGCTGCCTTTCTCTTTGATTCAGCCTCGTGTCGTGCGATTCTCCTATGTTTGCAACACTTTGGATGGAATTTTTAATTTTGACCCCATTGTTATGAATTATCACGATAATATTTGGTGCATTTTAAGTTTTCCAGAATTTCACAGATGCGTCCGGGCTCTTGTTTGGCGCCACCTGCATGCAGTTGACAACTGTTGACAGCGCAACAAAACGTTGACATTGCACTGTCAACTTTTTGTTGGGACCTTCCGGTGTGTGATTTGCGGTTTCTTTGCTTTTTTCTGAAATCTTACCAAATCTGCCTAACACCCTTCCTTAACTGCATATTGCTTGTTGTCAACCTATTACTGGTTGGTGTCCGCCTATTGACGACGTCAATTATTATTTTTTTTTTTTTATTAAAGACAAATACTGCCGCAAATGAAATGGCGACAGCAGGAAGGACAAACACAAGCTCAATGCAGGGAAAGGAAAACTTATCTACGAGTACACAAACGTCAAAACGAAAGAAAAAAAAACCATCATCAAATGCAACAAACTGATCAATTATACGAAACGAAAGGTCATGGGTGGGTTGTGACGCCTAGGGACTTGCGTGCGCGGCAAATGTACGATGAACTGGAAGGAAGACCATTCCATTCTCTGATAGTTTTCGGAAAATAGGAATTGAAAGCCACATTAGTTTTAGAAATTGGAGCGGAAATACCATAACCATTATCTGTTCTGCGTTGGTTGGGCTTGATGGAATAACAGCTCGGCAAACTAAAATTCGTGGAGTGAGTGATAATGTCGCAGAATAGGTTTAATCTATGCACCCTCCGCCTGCTTGACAGCGGATCAAGATTTAGTTGTTGTAAAAGTTTGGTTACGCTAACGTCACGGGAAAAGCGACCTGTTATAATACGAGCCGCTCTACGCTGTACCATCTGAAGTTTGACGGTCAATCATGGGGACGTGGTCCTCATGATTGACCGATGATATCCGTCAATCATGGGGACGTCGTCCTCATGATTGACTGATTACATCCGTCCTTCATGGGGACGTTTTTCGGACATAATAAGCGGATTTCAGGCAGTAGGTCGACAACAAGCAATTGGTTGACGATAAGCAAGCGGGGAGGATTGCAAAGTTCGACAGATTGTTGACCAGTCAACTGTTATTTCTAGTGCGTTCAACTGCGTTTCAATTTTTCACAACACAGTGGCGACATTGGAAAGGCAGAAAAACGCGTGAGATGTCGTGTGAAGAAATAGAATTTTCTCCTTTTGCTTGTATTTGTGTTTTCTTTTTCTTTTTTTTGCAAAGGATTTTCATTGAAGTTGACGCAGGAGTTTCATTCGCATGGTTCCTTATTCCTTGTGTCGCGTGTGGATGTGCGCAAACTTGTGAACTGCTGATGCATTTGTGACGGTTACGATTGGCACGCCTAGTTTGGATAAAAAGCCACAGCGGACGGCAACGAGAAAATGCAAACAACCTCTTAGAATTTCCAAATTTCAGTTTGTAATATTCGCTAGAAACTTATCCACTTTTTGCCGCTTTTAAAAACAAGACGACATGGATGGCTCAGTTACCAAAGCAAGGATCAGTGCAGGTGGTCTGTTCCAATCATCGATGGTCTGTCTTCTCTTTCTGAGCCGTAAAATTCTCGATGTCTCAGCTTTGTCGGACGTCATCAGAGTTGGTGAGTTCAAAAACTTTAATTTCTGTCTGCCAAAGGGTTCAAACAATATTATAAGCTTTTTGTTGTCGATTGACATCGAGTGCCGCAAAGACATGAAATTCGTGTAACGCGTGAAACAGGATCGAGATCAATCAAGCGGAATTGGATTGTGTTTGTATTGCTTGGGACTTTCGCTTATTTCGTAAACTGTTCTCTCATCAATTGCCACAAAGGGTGTCCGTCGAAATAGTCAGGCAATCACCCATCGTCGCTCTGTGAATGGGCAATCACCCATTGTCGCGTTGTGAATGGGCAATCACCCATCGTCGCGCTTGAATGGGCAATCACCCATTGTCGCGTTGTGAATGGGCTATTACCCATCGTCGCGCTGCGAATGGGCAATCACCCATCGTCGCGCTGTGAATGGGCAATCACCCATCGTCGCGCTGTGAATGGGCAATCTTCCTCATATGGAATGGGCGAGATTCGGAGTCGCGTGTGCATGATTGAACTGCTGGAATGGGCAGAGCTTTTGATAAAAAAGAGTTCAGGAAGGACTCTGCGTTTCTTACAATCACAGCTCCAACTTGAACAGTCAATGTACAGCTCATTCCACTTGAAGTTATGAGCTGAGAATGCTGCAACTTCCATTTAAATGCATAGAAAAACTTTAATTTCTATGCCGAGAATGAAGTTATCGACCGAGTTTTCATTGTTGAAAGAATAATTCTGAATTCACTCTGAGCACACTTGGGAGCATTCTTGGCTCATATCTTCAAGTGGAATGAGGAGTAAAGACTCTTTTGGCGGGAGTGGTATAGATCTCCAAGGGAAGACGGTGAAGTGATTGCAACAGTGCGGGCAATAAATCTATTTTTTAACTTTTAAAATTCCGCCGAATCAAAAGTTCCAGGCGAAATAAGGGTTGTGTTAAGAAGGGTTTGGTTGGGGTCAGGTTTGGGGTTAGCCTCTAGGTTAGGGTTAACTTAAAGGATAGATGAAGGTTAGGTGAAGTTGGGTCTGGTGTATCAATCCGCGCCTTGTTACATCTTTATGGCCTTCCGAGAATTGGGCAACCTTGAACCAGAGTTGTGTAAGTCAAAATGTTTGCATTTTGAGTTTTTGGTATCGTTGGAAGGAGCACAAAATTCTGCGCAAAATTTTCGTCAACGAAAATTTTGAAAATTTCAGATGAAAGTCGTCAAATTAAGAAAATATTCTGAAATTTCCCAAAATTTTTGCAATTTGAGTTTTTTTGGAAAGAGCACAAAAATTGTGCGCAAAATTTTCGTCTGCAAAAATGTTGAAAATTTCAGATGAAAGTCGTCAAATTCAGAAAATATTCTGAACACAAAAATTTTCGTCTTCAAAAATCTTGAAAATTTCTGTGGAAAGTAGTCAAAATTCAGAAAATATTCTGAAATTTCCCAAAACTTCGATTTTCTTCGACGTTGTCGCGCTGAAACGTGAAATATGGTTAAAACGTGTTTTTCAGACACACGCTGGTTCTCCATACATTTTGGCGGGCTTGAACATTTGCTCGCCTCGATTGCTCGTGTAATCCAGCTCACAACCCCAACTAAAACATGGTTCAAACGTGGTTTTTGGAAAAACCGTTAAATACCTCATTGCCCAACATATTAACTCCAGCATGTGACGTGGATTGGAGATATCACACATATTCCTTACCAAAATTCCTTGCACAAAGCAATTTTTTTAACTGGCTGCGCCAATTGATTGACCGTTGCCAGGATAAACTTTTTGTGACAAAAAAAGAAACAAATTCATTGTTAACTCAGGCGCGGGACTCTCGGAAGATCCTCAGGATTTCAAGCGGAAACCTTGATTTCTGTGCTGAATCGTCTGCTTTCGACTGTTTTTCACATTTGGAGGGCTGATTTCCAACTCTGAGAATTCTTGAGAGTATATTCTCTGTTTGTATCCACTAGAAATCCTTCGTTATATGCCACCCTTAGTCCATCCAAAAGCACTTAAGTTCCAGAGTGTGTGGCGTTCTATTTAGGTCTGTAGTTTGCCATTTAGTGTGTGTGTGCATGGGCGTGTTTCACATATAACGCAGCAGATGGAAGGAACGGCCATCTTGAATCTCATTTTGCCTCTGAGTCTTATGTACAGAATCGACACAATTTCATTTGACCTGCACAGACACCATTCCTTCTGTTGCCTGGAAAGGCCAAATCGTACAATCCAATCGTACATCTGAAAATAGAAAAACTTCAATTATTTTATTTCTGCTCAACTGTAATTTTATGGAATTTTGATAATCACCGTTTGTTTTTAAACGTTCAGGTGGGGCGATGTATAGTGTAACATCACCTACTGTAGGTCTTCCATCTCTTTCATCTTATTCCCTTTTACGTCAGTGCAGTTCCGGGCTTGTCCCTCATCCAAAACGCCGAAATGCTAATTTTTCCTTTGTGTTTCGCAAAAGCGTGCGAATTAGTCAATTGACAAAATGAAGAAAGAAGGAACTTTGAAAGGGATCGCAGGAATTTTTCCCTTCAAGGGAATGAAGGGAACGTTCGTTGTTAAAATTCCCTTTGCGAGAAAACTTGGCTTGAGGCTCTGCAGCTATTCTTTTCTTCTAAAAAGAATTCAAAACCACAGAACGAGGCATACAGCAGGTCATTTGCATATTTCAGTATTAATGACTTTTTAGTCAACGGAGTCTAATTATTCAACTGGGAATATATGCGACGCTTTTTTCCGCAGAACAAAATTTCTCTCTTAGAAATTTAAATTAAAGTGGAATTTTTCTCGGCCGGAATTTTTTCCCGACAACTGCAAAAAAAGTCAATTGACTTTTTATCGTTTCGTTTTCTCTGCTCCATTTCACCGAAAGTCAATTGATATTTACTCCTTCCTTGTTCAATCTGCTTCACACTCGCTTCCAGTTTGATATAAAATTTTCCACTTTTCCTTTCACTTTTGTCTGAATGCTTCAGTTCACCGAATGTCAATTCGCCTTCATGCCATTTTGATTTCAGTGCTATGGTTCACTGAAAGTCAACTGATAACTTAAGTAAGAATCGATAATATATTTAAAATTTTCTTTAATTCAATTTAATTTAATTTGATTCAATATTGCCCCAAAGAATTTTGGGGGCATAGGGAGCACACCGTTCCAGTGTTCCGTTGTAACCAACATCGTCAAAAACAAATCAAAAACAAAACTTAATCAGCAAGTTTAAAAACAAAACAACCGAAAAGCACTGAAACATGAAATCAAGTAGAAAAAAAATGTTTCCATAAAGCGCACGAGAAATCGCTCCCACGTCACCGACGCAATCTTTGAACGAAGAGGGGGAAGACCCATGTTGGCGAACAAACTTGTCTACTCAGAGGTGTTTGTCTCTCAGAACCTCTTTAGAAAACAACGGAGAGAGAACGTCAAGGGAATTCCATTCTCTTATGGTTGTTGAGAAAAAAGCATTCAGGAGAAATTGTGCCTATGGGTGTTGGATATGAAAAACAAAGCCCGTGGTCGGAGCGAAGTTGAACAGACTTGAGGCGATAGCAGTCCGGCAAGTCCGGCATTATTGGTTCTGTCTCTTAAATTCTAAGGATAATTTTTAAAATTCGTCACTTTTGCAGCACATCCATATGCAACTTCATCAACTTCCAAATTTATAAATTTTGAAATTTCAGCCTTGATTCCGTTGAATGAAATCAACTTTTAAGAACTGTTCATTGTTCGCTGAAGTGAATTGACTAAAAAAAAGTGAATGGCTCAAGATCCTTACAGGAGCTTCCATTGAAGCCAATAACAGACAAAAGGTTAAAGGTTCATAAAAGTTGTAAAAACTGGGGGCATTGAAATAGACTGGCAGCGGGAGTGGTGTAATGCTCTGAAGAACGTTTCTGCTTTATTGATGAGAGATTACGGAATTTGCCAATCTGCATTGATCTTGCCAGAATATGAATGAAGTTGTTATATGAAGTTGTGAATAATTTATCCATTGCACCAAACTCGGGTAGTTCGCCCTGGATTGTCGCATTTTAACCCCCCAACCGGGTTGCTTTTCGATCCTTAGTGGCTTCCATGGAAGCCAATAACAAAGGGTGAAAGCCTAACATTCAGTGTAGCGGCGGCGGATTTAACGTAGCAAAATAACAGCAAAATGTAGCAAAATGTATGTAACAAAATTAATGTAGCAAAATGTATGCAGCAAAATGTTATAGAGCAAAATTATTAATGAAGCAAAAAATGTAGAATTAATGTAGCTTTAGCAAAACCGCCATGCTGCAGAAATTAAAGATTCGCTTTAAAAACCGAGGTCAAAATCTGACATCTCCATTCTCCAGAATGCTCTGCTGAAATCTGGCGCTTTAATTTCTACCGCCTGCATGAGAGAAAAAAGTAAGAAAGAAAAGTTTTGGAGGCAACAATTCAATGGGAAAAACACATGTATGGGTACATTAATTTCGCTGCTACTATACATTATCGATTTTCCCGTTGTACAGTGTTCGCCGATCTTTGATCAATGTTTCAGACGTGCCTTCCTTGAAGCCACCCACAAAAAAGCGTTGGGAACTGTTTTTGTATAGCACGAGGAAAGCATACCTTCTCCTTTTAAAGGCACCGGAGTAAAACCCAAATGAAAACGGTAACAAACTTTCAATCGTATTACACTCTAATTCAAAGCGTCTTACTTTCAGTCAATTTTCAGGGGACACTTTTCTGACACCTCCCCATAACTTACTTCAAGATTACAGCAATTGTTGTAATATCTTAGTTTAAGACAAGAACGAATTTCTAAAATAATAGAGCGTCTGAAAATGTTTAATCCTGTCTTAAATGTTCTCATGATTTGGATGTGGAATCTTAAATTAAGTCATGGTTGGGTATCTGAAAAGTGTCCCTTGAAAAGGACTGAAAGTAAGACTTTTTGAATTAGAGTGTATGAGCTTGAAACTTGTTTCCATCCGTTGAATCTATACCGCACAACAATGAAACCCGCATTCTTATGCCAACATAGCCTGCAACCAATGTTAGCATCCTGGTCCTAACATGGCTTGGAGCTGCGGTTTTTTTCGCCGCAATCACAAGATAGCTGTGGGTAACAGCTCTGGAAAATTCTGCCGCAGCAAAATGAATCGTGGACGATAGTCGAAAAGGGGAGCAGTTGTTTGTACGTTCGCTTGCAGGATGGTTCCGACGCAATCCGATTCGAGAGCGTCTTGCCGCAAACAAGTGTAATCCTCCAACTGATATTGTTAAAGCCACAAAACAGAAAAATCTCTCGTTCAAAACCCAGCGACTTATACTGACGTTGTGACC
>JASGXE010016926.1:0-11757 GCA_030068105.1 Sinentomon sp. SZTP_YWyxl
CGCATGTCTTCGGATGGGATTTTGAGAAGGAGGTCCCGTGTGCAGCATCACACTGTGCATGTTAAAAAACACCTAGTTCCAGTCCAAGAGAAGCTAGCAGGTAACAATACACAGAAGCCACACAATTTCCAATAGTGCTGTCCGGTCATCCTACAGGTTGGCTATAGCCGGAAAACTGGTAGCACGGATGGCTGTGGTCGGCCTGGAGCGGTGTGGGTGCTGGAGCAGTTGCACAGCGGTGTATGCCAGTCCCCGCCGAAATCAGCTAAACCGACCACGGTAACACTGCAACAACTCCCCCTGCCACATGCCAAGAAGGCGTTCGCATGTGTAGAAAAAGAAAAAAATTCTCTGGTGACGATGTCTGGCTTCAGCATGTCAACAGATCGATCTCTGTAATGCTGCCAGCACAGGGTGATCTATGGTCCTGCCTTTTGATTTGGCATCGGGGCATTCATTTTTTCGCATTCTGTTCGTTTCCACAGGTTGTCCCATTTTCTGTGCCACCATTAGAGATATTTCACACTGACCTTCCTTATTGTCTTTGACAGGGTGTGGAAGGGGCTTCCAAATATCGAGCTTGAGTTAATTTCTTCTCAATTTAATCTCCACCTTGTGAATGAGGCACGGAAACTGCTTCATCATTCATCAGATTGGTGATATTTATTGGTCGGGAGGTGCCAGTTTCATTTGCACAGTATCTCTCTTTGAATGAATACTTCCCA
This sequence comes from Sinentomon sp. SZTP_YWyxl, assembly GCA_030068105.1. Lineage (NCBI taxonomy): Eukaryota > Metazoa > Arthropoda > Protura > Sinentomata > Sinentomidae > Sinentomon > Sinentomon sp. SZTP_YWyxl. The sequence continues at coordinate 726 of JASGXE010016926.1, forward strand.
ACCATTTATACTCATCAGTGTACCCATTCAGGTTTCAGAATGAGTGCCAACGTATGGCGCTCTGGATTGGAAGCGGTTAATGCTTTTTTCTACTTTTCTTTGTTGCCATTCGAAAAGGTACCAAAGTCCAACAGTTGTTGACCGGAATTCAGGCAAAAGGAGACGAAGGCCAACAACTACAGTCGGCCATTGAAATGTGTCAACTGTTGGTGATGGGCAACGAGGACACGTTGAGCGGATTCCCCGTCAAGCAGGTCGTCCCCGCTTTGATAGCTCTGCTCAACGTCGAGAACAACTTTGACATCATGAACCACGCCTGTCGTGCGTTGACCTACATGATGGAGGCGTTGCCGAGGAGTTCGACAGTTGTCGTTGATGCGGTGCCGTACTTTCTTCAGAAGCTGCAGGTCATTCAGTGTATGGATGTTGCTGAGCAGAGTCTTACGGCGTTGGAGATGCTTTCGAGGAGACATTCGAAAGCTATTCTGCATGCGGTAAGATAGTCGGCCGTATTCCCACCCTCAGGTGCTACTCAATAACCAATTCAATGGACAGAGTTGTCTTGTGAAAATTTCATTTCCATGCACAACGCTTATTCCTGTTGCATTGTTGGAAAAAAGCATCCCTCTGTTGAATTGATTATTGAGTGGCACCTGAGAGTGAGTTGCAATGGGGAATACGGCCGAGTGTTTTCTTGCATTTTATTGTGGCCTGCCGGCTGCCTCTCAATGAGTACATGTATCTTTAGGCCGTGATATTTTTCTATTTTTGCTAAAAATATAAAAGAAACTAAAATACAAGCCTCAGGATAGATGGTTTTGCCTGCCCGCATGCTTGATTTCTCCATGTTTATTTGAGGGCGGGGACTGTTCAATCTAGCCACATGTGAAAGTCCCCACCTGCAAAAAGTGGGAAATGACAGCATGAACAAACTAAGCAATTTTAGATTGTGTGATTCGGCTTGAGCAGAAAAGGTTTGATCAGATAAGCTTTCATTTTCTTTCTTTACTTACCCGCAGGTTAAGTCCAAACCGTGCCTTGAAAAGTGTGCCGTCTATCCCTGTGACTTTCTGATTTTCTGAACCCATTTTTGGGGTTTCCTACCATCTGTTGCGTACGAATTGCAGCCAAATATAAAAATGGGCGTGAATTGCCTTCAGGGTCAAATTTTGGGAAGAGAGCCATGTTACCGATGACACAGTCGGATACCCCAATTGGCCACTGGCCAAATTTGGCCAGAATTCTTTGGGTAAATCATCTCCAATCATCCCAACAGAAACAAAAAAGTTGCTTGCGTTTTTCACCAATGGATGTGATGGTGTCCAGGCTTTGCCATCTTTTCAATCTCCTCAGTTCCATGGCGATTGGATTGAATTTGTTCCCTGGATATTGGACCGAAATTGGGTGCAAAATTATGCGACATTTTTGTTATATTATAAATTTTGACCCAGAAGCTGAATTATTATGGGAAAGGCATGTGCCAAATGATTCATAAAGTCATGTAAAAGTAGCCCCGAGACCGGGAAATTGTGAGTCATTCTCTGCCTCATGTCGTACGATTGCACTTTTCCCGTGTACAGCCGCATCCTTTGAAATTGTCCAGTGTGTTGCACATCATCCGCTGGAAAAAGAGGTTGCTGACAGCATTGGAAGTTGCAATATTCACAACTCGCAATTTGGTAATTTTGATGACTAGTTTTTCAAGCGCGTTTTTTTTTTTGTTTTTGGGAAGTGCAATATTTTGTGCAATATTCAGCACATTTTGAAAGCATATCAAAATGTTTTTTATAGTGATCATTAAGATTGCGAACATCTTTTGTTGCTGTTAACTTCCTGTGTCTTCTCCCCTCCCGCTCATTCGTGAATTTTTTCTTTATTTCAGCATGGAGTTTCAGCCTGTCTGATGTATTTGGACTTCTTCAATATCAATGCACAACGATCGTCATTGGCTGTGACTGCTAATTGCTGTCAGAATATCACTTTCGATGAGTTCCATTATGTTTCCGATTCTCTTAGCTGCCTCGCCAACAAGCTTACACAACACGTTAGTCAGGCTGCTCTCTCTTGCTCTCCATTTCTCTCCTGCCTCTCTCTGTCGCATATTTTTTCCAATCCACTTACGTAAGCGCGTCTCTGATTGGTTGTTGGGAATTCCAGCCAATTTCAACATTTAATCTTCGAAACCTAACCAAACCTAACCCTATTGCGACCTAAGATAGAGTTGCGAAGCGCTGGCAAACATGCCAAATAGCAAAAAGCGGTGGCAAGGCAAAAATGCCAAAATTGGTGACGTCACAAATTCAGACGACGGGATTGGCTGTTGGGATGCTGCTGTCCGCGGAAGTGGATTGGAAAAAAATATGCCTCTCTGTCACCTTACAGCTGGACTTTTTTTACAACCTCACATTCGATAGTAGCATGCGTGCAATTGATTACCGTCCCTTGATGAGTTACATGGATGCTAACATAACACATTTCGTACCGACATTCACCATTTTTGGTGGATTGGCGAGCCATATCCGTTCGTAGATGAATGGATGGGGCTCGCTGGTCTCGTCGGGGGTGGTGAGTGTCGATAAACCCATTCGTGGTGCACGTGCTTCAATTGAATATTCGTACAACCCTTTAGGTAAAAAGCACCCTTGTAAACAAATTAATCCCAGTTGTTCTTGATATGCGGGGAAGCACGTGAAAAACCTTGTTTGTTGATTATTATTCACTCCAATGTCATGTGTTTTTTCCACATTATCGACTCCTCCTGCGTTTCTTCGTGCTACCTTTAAGCCAAGGTTTCAGGCGAAACATGCTGAGGAGAAATCAATCAGGCCAATTACCTAAGAATTCTTGCACTCCGTTTCTTGCTATTCCTAATTTCTGTAAAAAAAAAAATAACATAAAAGCCCACTGAGAGGGTGGAAATGCAGGGCCTTTTTCCTTCGTAAGTTTTTCCTATTCTTTCTAGAGTCATATCAGGGCATACCATACCTATCAAGCCGACAGCATTATTTGTGACTGAAAAGTTCTTTGCAAGACCCGATCTCCAGAATGCTGGGTCAAAGGCTACATTTGTCACTTATTTGTTATTGTCATGTGCAAAAAGGATATTCCATCTGCATCCTGCATACTTTCAAAAAAGTGTCTTGTGCAGTGCCGAGTAAAAAACTTGAACGTAAAAGGCTTGAACTGTAGGTTTCAGCCGTACCTTCAATCTTTCTAAGAAAACTGTGAGAAAAATGTCATGATTTCAGATTCAAAAACAGGGATTTTGTAGAGCGGAAATTATGCGTCAAATCAAGATGGGTGACCAGTGTTGATGAATTTGTGGTTTCTTCGAAAAACCGAAGGCACAATTAATTCACTTTGCACTGTTACATGCCTTACTTGTTCATTGTGTTTGCCAAAAAGAAGAGACACTTTTTTCTGCTGGTGCATTCATCCCTCAACAAATTGTCCACCCCCACAAAAATCTTTTTTTTCCATGTTACTTACTTCAAAATCAATTTGCTTAATTCCTTCTTTCTTTTCCTCCCCCCCCTTCTCTCCCTCTTCAGGACAAGAAGTGTGTTGAAAGTGTATGCTTAGCTTTCAGTCGACTAGTCGATAGCTTTTATAATGACAGCAAGAAGCTCAAGTTGATATCAAGCTCACAGTTGTTGATCAACTTGCAGCAGCTGGTAAATTCTTAGCATTATTTCTCTATTTTTTATTTTTTTTATTTTCACTCTTAAGCACTTTAATTCCAATTGGGGATTTGTTATTTTGTCTGATCGTTTGTAATTGTCATTTTGCCATTTTATTGTAATTGTCATTTTATTGTTTTATGCATTTTCTGACAATACCTGGCGGGCCAAAATCTACCCTGCAAGCAAGGCTGAGCAAGCAAGAGCATAATTTCTCTTGATGAAAAATGTTGTCAAAACTAAATCGTATCCAAATTTCATGTTACAGCCTGAATTTGCAATTTCTGAAACTCTTCAGATTTTTGCCAAAAAAAACTGGCACAAATGCATTTCAATTTTCTCATTTATTGCAGAAACATTTGCATTTTCTCGCAGTTCTCTTTTTCAGAAAGCATTCAAAATGCATCTTCTCCAACATTTTCCACGCAAAATGTTCAAATAACGTCCAGTGGACCAATTTTCTACAAGGTAACCGAAAATAGAGCCCTTTTTAGTTTTAAGCTCGGTTTTTGCTGTTATTGTCTTGCGATAGCATAAAAGTAGCTGAATTTTAGGTGCTTAGCGGTACAGTACACATGTAGGTACAACATCCAGGTGCAAAAATGCAAATGTGGCTCGATGGTGTTGTGGTCAAAGGATTTCACTTCCACAAGGTGGAATTATAGCTCCATTCTACCAAACGGTTTTGTATCATTTTTGTGCTCTTTTCACCTGCAATGTTTCAAAAAGAAAAATTCTGTCAAAAAAAAATGCTTGATGCGTTGGGTTCACTCCCCCTTGAAGCTATGTTCATTGAGAAAATTATAATGTGCCTTCTGGTGTTTAAGGGAAGACAAACAAGGGTGCAATCTAAAAGTGTTGGCTCGCTTTGCAATGTCCCAGCCTATGATCCGCGGCAGAGCTTAGTTTTTCACTCTGTTTGACAGTGTTTTTGCAGGTGGCATTATTGAAAGTTTGTCGTTTGAAAAAAACCCCTTCCACTTGCATTCATTTTTATGGCCTTTTGTTTTCTTCTCTTTTCCACATGCACACCGCACACGGCAGTTGGTTGTTACTCCTCCTGTGATAAGTTCGAGTGTTTTCATTATGGTGCTACGAATGCTGGGCATCATGTGTTGTGGTTGTCCAGATATTTCGGTGATGCTTCTCAAACAGAACATTGCCGACACCCTGCGCTTTCTCCTGACTGGCAACATGTCGACCGGCAACAACGACGTGCCAACAAACGAAGAGGTAAGGGCAGTTTAGACTTTTACTTTGAGAGCCCTTGTCAGTTATTCTTTCTTGCTCTTGGTCACGTCATAATCTTGCAGGGTCCTTTCCCCAGAAGTCACAGTGTAGGCAACAGAAGATGAATTGACGAACAAAATTGCTCACCTCTTCAACTCTTCCTGATCGCGGTTTCGACTGGCCAGTCTCGACGATGGACGAAGCTCCTTCTCTGCAGTGGACGACTTCACTTTGTTGCTGGAAGAAGCTCGAAAAAAGCAACTAGATTAGTATCCGGCGAAAGCAGTTAAGCAGCAGGCAATGAGCTCAGCGAACGGTTCAGGCATATTGAGATAGTAACATGCAGCACAGCAGTGTTGGAGCTTATTGTGAGCTCTTCAAATCCAGCTATCACTTATAGGCTCCTACCCTAACCATTAGGTCCTTTAGATGTGGCCTTCGGCTCACCCTAATTTCCCTGTCATGGTAGTAGAACAATAAGAACCCTCACAATCTGGGCATCATTCGCAATGCGCACAAAAATGTGCTCGGTATCAAATGCTTCCGTATCTCCAACTACCCAAGGGCTGCATGCAATAGGTTGACAGCAACAAATTGTCGGGTGGGGTGCCAAGTTGTACATTGACAATGAGCAATTGGTGGTGCGCTTAGGAGGTTAGGTCAGGTTTGGTTAACTTTAAAAAAAGCCGTTGTCAGCCAGGATTCTGAGTTTTACAAAAAAAAAAAAAAAAATTGAAAAACTTTTCAAACAAAAAAAAAAAAAAAATTAAACAACAACATTTCAGAACAAAATAAAAAATTTCATGATTCAATAAATTAAATGCGAAACAAAAACTTTCGCAACAAAAAGTGTGAAATAAACTGCAAGATCAGCATTATGAAGGACAAGGCAGGCAACAATGATTTCCACTGCAAAACACAATGGAGTGCGCCCAAAATCACCCATTTTTGTCTGCGTGTTACGCTTAAATTTGGAAAAAATAACTAAAACCTAGCCGTGCTCCTTGCAACTAATGGAGCCAATGGAAGTCGGGACGGTTGCAGTTCGGAATGCCTGCCGACATCTGAAAAAAGATGAACTGGACGAGTTTTCACACACGCTCAAGCAGTCAAAATGGGATGGGAAGATGAGGATGATGTTGGTAGGATACGATAGGTTAGGATAGGTAAGGTTTTAGGTTAGGTTTAGTTAGCTTTTAGTATATTACAGAGGAATGGTGATAACTCGTTCAGTTCAATGTCGGCAGGTAGTCCGAACTGTTACCCTCGGGACATCCTGTGCTTTCCGTTTTCGTCGGGCCGGTTTCTTTCTTTTTCTTTTTTGCCACCTTTCACGACCTATGTTCTGCCTCAAGAATGGCTTGGTCTCCACTGAACTGAAAATGCACTCTCTTCCTTCAGTGGACAACTTTGGTGCTGTTGAAATTAATTTTTTTTTCTCGTTCCATAGATTCCAGTGGACGGTTTAGTCTTTCTTTTCCGTTATTGTAACATAACCGAACTTTGTAACATACCTGGACTCTTCGGACATCAGGTCGCACATCAACGCCACATGGCATCCACACTTGTTAAACTTGTAAACAATGTGTAATACCCCGGGATTTGAACTCCAGGCCTGAAGATAGACCTAATTTTCCGAGGCCTGACGCCGGAAGCCGTTCGCGAAGGCATAATTCGGTGTCGTTTAGAATGGATGAATGTCATCTCAGAGATGCGTTGCTTGCGTAACATTGTTTTCTGCTTGGTTTCTTTCAGGTTGAACTGGCTAATCGAAACCCGCAGGAACTGTACGAAATAACGTGCCTGATCGGAGAACTGATGCCTGGCTTACCGAATGACGGCATCTTCGCCATAGACGGCCTCCTCAACAAGCAACAACAGCTCGCTGCTATGACATACCAGCAGCCTGGCTCCTCGTCCGGCAGCGGCGGTGGCAGCGGCGGCACTTGTGCCGTTGGTTCTTCGTCTCAATCTTCCAGCGGAGGTGGGGCTGCAGGAGGGGTTGGATCCCCTTCGGACGACAATAGCGGAGTTGGAGTTGGTGGGGGAGAGAAGAACAATGTGATCAAGTGGCAGTGGAAGGACGATTGGAATCAGTGGAATTCATATTCTGCACTGGATTCGAAAATCATCGAGGTCTGTTTTGATTTGCTTGTTGTGAAGTGCACCATGGAAAGAGGGGGGGGGGATTTCATGTATTGTTCGGTGTGAGGCGGGACTTCCTGAATAACACTTTTGTCGACTTATTTCTGGGTTATCATCTGGGCTATTTTCTGGGTTATCTCTTTTAACACCTGGGTTATCATATTTACAAAGTATGTATCTGCAGACCTGGAAAACTTGGAACTGTCAGGGAATTTTGCCATTCTGGACGATAACATTCACCTGTTGTAAGGCCATTGTAGGATCCGAGGCCATTGTAAGGCCATTGTAGGTCGACCGATTTGAAAAAGGCTCCAGCCCTGGAGTCGAAACGTCATCGGAAAAACCATATTCGATCCTACAATGGCCTTACAACAGGTGAATGTTACTGTTTTTGAAACGGATCGTGGCGCCAGACACAATTTAAATTTCATTCTGGACGAGTCTGTGAATTTGTGAAAGTTCTCTGTAAAGTCAAGGAATTTTTTGGAAATTTATCTTTCTCCAGCAATAATAAAGTCTCTGTAACTTTTGAACAGGGTTTGACTGGATTTCTTCATCTTTTTTTTTCTTCTTTGTATTGTTATGCATTGCGAGGTTAGGCCACACTTGAGGCATGTCAAACAAAGCAAAGCTTGTAGGCCTTGTTTTTCAATGTTTTTTGAAAACATTAACGAGGGTCGTTCAAGATGCTCTAGCCCTGACCAACTTCCAGTCCACAAATCACAGATTAGATTGTCATCCCTTGTTGCTACATCCTTTAAAGGAAGCTGTGCAAAATTTGGGTGCAAAAGGACCATTTTTCATTATAATAAGGAGATTCTTATAGAGCCACCTGTTTACTGCACTTTGATGAATTTGCACAGATTCCATTTTTGCTCAATGTCTGTCTTTGCTCATCTTTCGAGGAGTCCATGCTGCAAACAGCTTTTGCAGCACAAAATCTCTCCAGGAATAGCTTACACGAGTTCTGTCAACATCTTTCCTGCTGGGATTTCGAGCTGCAAAAGCTGTTTGCAGCATGGACTTCTCGAAAGATGAGCAAAGACAACATTGAGCAAAAATGGAATCTGTGCAAATTCATCAAAGTGCAGTAAACAGGTGGCTCTATAAGAATCTCCTTATTATAATGAAAAATGGTCCTTTTGCACCCAAATTTTGCACAGCTTCCTTAAAAGGATGTAGCAACAAGGGATGACAATCTAATCTGTGATTTGTGGACTGGAAGTTGGTCAGGGCTAGAGCATCTTGAACGACCCTCGTATGTTCTGGCCATAAAGTATGCTGAGAGATGGATGGCAATGAGAACTCAAAATGTCTGGAGTTTTTGACATTTCCATCTGCAAAGCCTGGAAAAATATGGGAAAATGGTCTCTGTGTGGCTGAAGCAGGCACCCTGCTTTAGCCAAACACAGTGTTATGAGGAAGATGGGTGATGTTCTTTCCACCTCCTGAAATTTCGCCAGAAAGTCATCGGAAATTGTGCCTTTTTTTGGAGATCAGAGGGCTTTTGTTGGTCAATCTTCGTTAGGTATAACTCCATTTTTTATGGTTTCGTCAAAAGAAACTGAAATTCCAAAGCGTTCAGTTATCAGATTCGACCCGCACTCCCATTTTAACGACATGACCCCGGAACAAGCTGTAATGTTCATTGTTTATGCAGGACACAGAAATATGAGGCCAAGGAAACATGTGTCCATGGATGGCATTGGCACCCATGTTTTTTTTCTTCTTCAATTTTGCGTCTTCTGGGGCAATTCATTGTATTCGTACTCTTGAAATTTTTTCTTCCCACAAATTGGAAGATTTCCGTCATAACATGAAGTTCAAAACTCCAATTCCTCTGATCAATCTTAATTCTCATTTTTTTTGTCAGTCCGCTCACAATTCTGGTGAGGATGAAGTCAGCTTGCGTACGATGGGTCACACGTACAGCATTGATCTCATCTCGATGCAGCAGGTCAGCGAGGACACCGGAACGACCCGCTCCGTCCAGCGCAGGGTGTCCACATCACAGCCTGGCTCTGCGTCTTCTCCACGGGAGCACCAGCGAACTTCGAACACGGACGCTCGCGTCACTCTGCTCAAGGAGAATCCTGACCTGTCGTCCAAGTTTATCCTGTCACTGTTTACCATTCTCTACGAGGTGTACAGTTCGTCTGCCGGACCTGCCATCCGGCACAAGTGCCTCCGTGCTCTCCTGAGGATGATCTATTACTCTGAGCCGAACTTACTGAAGGTTGGTTTGGGTCATCAAATTCTTTTTTTTTTTTTTTTTTTTTGAAGGAGAGGACGTCGCTCCCTTTCAAGGGAATTTGTCAAATTGCACTGGCTTGTCTTGTGCTCTTAACCCTTTTTTCGGCACAATATTGGCCGGAAAAAACCACCCCTTATCCTATCAATATTTAGAACACTAAAAATGGATAGAATATGGTAGACGAGATGTGATGCTTGGTGAAAAATCCTGGATTTGACAGGACAAGAATTATAGAACAAATTCTGATGCAAAGTGCAATTTGATTGCAAAATCCTTTCATGGGGTTGGGAAATCCATTTTCAAATCCATCCGCAGTGAAATCTGTTTTCAAAAAGGAAATCCATTTTTCAAATCCCATTCTCCAAACCCATTCGTGACGAAATCCATTTTCCAAACCCATTCGTGACGAAATCCATTCTCCAAACCCATTCATGATAAATCCATTTACAAAAGGAAATTCATTTTTCAAATCCATTCATGGTGAAATCCATTCACAAAAGGAATTACATTTTCAAATCTATTCATTCTGAAATCCATTTACAAAAGGAAATCCATTTTTCAAATCCATTCACAAATGGAAATCCGTTTTTCACAATCATTCATGATGCAATCCATTTGCAAAAGGAAATCCATTGTTCAAATCCATTCACAAACAGATATCCATTTGTGATGAAGTCCATTTGCAAAGGGAAATCCATCATGGTGAAATCCATTCACAAAATGAAATCCATTTTTAAAATACATTCATTGTGGAATCCATTTACAATTGGCAATCCATTTTTCGAATCCATTCATGATGAAATCCATTTTCAAAGGGAAATCCATTTTCAATTCCATTCATGGTGAAATCCATTTTCAAAAGGAAATCAATTTTACAGCTTGGAAATTCACTCACTGAAGGAGGTTTTTTATTGTTCATTTTTCTCCTGTCAAACGTAGGTATATCCTAGTGCATTTATCGGACTAATTGGCTTTTAAAGTGTTTATTCAGAGCAAAATGGGTGTCTGTGCCATGTTGTTACTGGGGTATGCCCGCTGTATGAAGCGATCGATCAAAGCAGGATTGTGATCTCAAATTTGCATTCACTAATCTAATTCTCTCTTTCTCTTGTGTTCCAGGTTGTCCTGAAGAATCAGGTGGTTAGCAGTCATCTAACTGGAATGTTAGCAGCCCAGGATCTAAAGATAGTGGTCGGAGCTATCCAGATGACGGAAATACTTATGAAGAAGCTACCCGAAACATTTTCCGTACACTTCCGGAGGGAAGGTTGGTGAAGATAAAACATCTCTTCAAGCTGGGGACTCATATCTGCCATTCGTGTCCAATTTTGGCAACAAGGGTTGGAGGGGAAATGATTTGTGAAAAGGAGTTCAACTGTTCGGATTCCAATAAGATGGTCGGTTTGCGTTACTTTGGGATAAACCTTTTTTAAGTCCAATAATAAAAAGCAGCTGCTTTGTGTCACTAAGTCCAGGGTGCAACATGTGGCGCTCTGCTTTCCACTGCATACAGACCAGACACAGGTGTGTGGCCTGAACTCGAATGTCCAGCTGAACCAGTGCCTCTGCTGTATGTCTGGTCTTTGTGTCTAGATCAGCAGGGCCCCAATGATAGCGCTCTGATCTTGGTGCCACTGCATAAACAATGGATCTGGCTTATGCAGTTCATCCATTTGAGCACCATTGTATGGCGCTCTGGACCGGAAGAGGACAACCAACCAAC
>JASGXE010016927.1:0-10475 GCA_030068105.1 Sinentomon sp. SZTP_YWyxl
CTGGAAACCTTTAATGACTGATGTGTCCCGGTTTTGGAATCCTACATTGTCGTTTCATGTGATTACATGTTCTGGAGTTACAGTTTCCTTGCCTGTACGGTTTTAGTTATATCCAGATTACATGAAGCTTTGATATTGCCAAAACGAACAGTGAGACGTGATAATTGCTTTGATATCATCATTTGTCGCTTGACCGACGTGAATGCTGTGTGTTCTGAAACGCGGGTCCATTCTTACTCCAGATCGTGATTTTACCTAGACGTTTTTTATTCTCAAACATCTGTTTTGATGAGAACATTTACTGAGTTACGTATTCCACAATTCCTTACATTCGTAATTGGCAACGTCGGGAAAATTGTTTTAAAAATACGTTTTCATAACTGGAATTATACACAATCAGGGTTTTTGTTCAAACACGTTTGGCAGTATGGTTTGAACTGCCATTGAAATTCGAATTGCAGTTTTTCATGGTTCCTTTTCTAACCAAGTTCAATTTGCAACGGACGTCGGAACTGTAACTCCTGAACCGCTGTTGCGTTTCCCTTAAATTTTCTCATGTCCTATGTGGTGTACCGGCGTGTCGACATGTTTGTGTTGTGGAGAATTGTTTATCCGAGTTAAGTGAAACTGGGGTTATCGGTCACACTAAACCATATGCCACAACTCTGACCACAACGGATATTACAGAGATGTTTATCGATAGGATGTCGAATGATACGAACTGCGTCTTGCAATTCGCTAATGCACAATTATAATATCGGCGCTGAGAGCACTCTCTCGCGCATGTTAAAAGTGATGATGTTGTCGTACATTGTAATGCAGAGACATTATCGTTTTCTTTACATGATTTATCCAACCGGGTTGAAATGTCATCGTTCATCTACTCATGAATATGGTGATATGTCATTCCAATCAACGTGTTGATGGGTTTGGTCTGTGCTATTGTTTTACTAATATGATTATCGTGATGTTGTCATGTTGCATGTGTATATGTGTGGTGTGGTTAGATGGTGTATTGGAGTTTGTGATCATCGTGTAGTACTTGGATTGTTCTACTTGGTTTCATCGTGTAGTACTTGGATATTCCGGTATGGCGACAAACACGAAATCGAAACCGACATGTTCATCCTCGAGACGCGACGAAGACGATGACATTCACGTAGACGATGAGCCCGAGTCGATGATCATTGATAGGCCGTCATGTTCGCATGCTGCGCCACGATCATCTTCCAAAGCCGCAAGGCCGACGCGGGACCCAATTAAACCTACACAAAGATGTAAAGCCAATCCGAGCAATTCCGTCGAACGGCTCCCAGCTGGCAAATATCGCCGTCGTCCAAAAGTGTGTTGCTTCTGCAAGAAAGAGCTGCGCTATATTCAGACTCACTTTCAGCTTAAACACGCCACGGAGCCAGAGGTGATTTCCATCAGAGTGGAAAAGAATCCCAAGAAGAAAGCACAACTACAATCCGATCTGGCGAACCGAGTAACCGCTGAACGCAATCGCAGCATCATTGAAGGTACGACATCAGGAACGCTAGTGCCCCGCCGGCGAAGACGCAAGCACACCAAGGTAAAGCAAACGCAATATTGTCCCGCTTGTAACCATACGCTACTACAAGGGAACATGCGTCGCCATATCTGTCGTAAGCGAGATTCGGATCAGAAAACAGAGAACCGATCGGATCAGCAGGCTAAACGTCGATTTAATCTCGACTTTCCGCCAAACGATTGTCCCCGAGATGAGGCCGTAGAGTGGCTGGCGAATTCACTGCAATTAGAGGACGGTATCAGACACATCATTCTGAACGACGATCTGATAGTCTCGTGCTGCCATGAGAAAATAAAAACTGAAGGCAGGAATGATCAAAGGGAGATCACAGGATTCGCTCGAGTACTAGGTCGATTTTTAGCGGCATTACGCACGCGACTTGGGGAACCACACATAACATTACAAGATGCATTGGTGAGACCGATATTCAGAGAATGTTGTGAAGCCACCAGGAATCTGTGCAGACTGGATTCAGCGACATCTGCACCTTCTATGGCCATCGCGACTAAAAACGCTCTGATGTATGCAGCTAGAGAACTGTCCCTGTTAGTTACGGACGGCGAGTGGCAAACGGATGTCAGTCACAAACGAATCAAGATTTTCCAAGAGAACATCTCAACTCATTGGAACAATCTGATAGGCACGGCCGCGCACAGAGTTCAACGACAAAAGAGACGTATCCGACAACGCGAGCCCCAAATAGGAAAGACACCGGACATTGTAAAGTTCTTCAACCACATCGAGGGACGTCTGCGCACATGCAGGGCCGATTTTCAAAATCGTCCCTGCACGAAAACACATGAGAACCTACGAAAATTTATGTTCATCTACGTGGCGATCACGAACCGGCGGCGACCTAGAGAAGTCATGACGATCACGAAAGACGATCTTAGAAGCGCCCGACGGGGCGCCGCTGGGTCGTACGGGACGGACACAGCCAGGAAAGTACATCGACATGCTGCAAAAAAACGGTTTGTGGTCTATATTCGAGGGAAAAAGGATCAAACTGTACCTCTCTCCATCTCTCCATCTAACATGGCCAGTCTTAACGAGCTATCTGCATATTCGACACGACGCAAATGGGGCGACAGCGTGTTCGTCGGTGCTTCCAAAACGTTGCCAAATTCGCACATGTGGTATAGGCGCGTGAAGGAAAATTACGCAAAACTAAATGGTCTGACGCCAGCTCGAATACGACTGCTGAATTTTACAAATCTGAGGAAACATGCACTTACCATAGTTGGAGCCGTCACAAACCGATCAGAACGAGATCGTCGGATGATAGCGGACCACATGGGCCACATGCCATCAACGGGTGAACGGTTCTACAGACAACAGATGCCATTTGAAGAAGCCGCAATGGTGGGACCGACGCTCGACTTAATCAACCGAGGGGAGGCACACCGCCTGAAAGGGCGTAATATTCGTCATTCGGCTGCTATATTGGAGAAGCTAGATTCCAAGTGCCCATCCAAGCCCAGACAGTTGCCTGCACCTGATATTCGAAGTCGTCCACGTGATAAGTCTAGTCTAAAATCATCTTCCGCAACGTCGGGACACCATTCAACTGCTCTATCCGGGAAGTCATCGTCATGTGAAGCGGACACTACAAAACGTCTCCGTGAAACGATATCCAAAGATGATGGTTTTGAGAAAGGGATGATTCCGTCGTCTACATCCAGGCCATGTTCTACTTCAACGGCTGGCAAGGGTCGTCATGCGAAAGATGTCGTCAATATACGCCCTGCTCATCCTTCCAAATCTGATCGTCGTCCACATAGTGCTTCTAGTGCAGGCGCATCCACCCGATGCCACAGAAGACGCCGTTCAAGTGACTCTGAAGCAATTGTACAGCGGAGTACCCACGAACCATTGCATCATCGCAACAAAACACGATCATGTCCTCCTCTGATCAACGTGTGTCGTCCTGACAGGATCATTGATATGGACACTGACGAAAATGATTGTTCGATAGGGCAGACGGATGACCTTACGTTTACGTCCAGTCCACGTCCGTATTCCACGTCCGCTACGATACATCCCTCAAGGGACACGTCCCGTGAAGGCCCATCGGATGTAACCAATACCGCACCTTGTCAAACGGATATCTCTGATCCAGCACATTTTACGCGTTCAGACAATGGATGTTCATCAAGCGCTTCCAAACCCATCGACGAGCCGACGTACGTCCATGAAACAACAGACGCCAAAAGGACGCGTTCGCAGCCTTATCGTGCCTACGGTTCAAATCTTGACAGCGACCGGAGTGATATTGAGCCCGACGAAGAAGATGAGGATGCCTACGAGCCAACTTCCGCAGACGACAGCGATAGTGTTGGCTCTGCTGACGATAATTCAAGCGTATCGACGACCGGGAGGAACCGCCGCGATAGCGAAGGCGAAAGCGACGATCTGGATTTATGTGAGTATAGTGGTAAAGGATCCAGTGATAGTAGTTGGAGCGACGTCGACCTCTCTGATTCCGACATTTGCAAGACTGTTCCTCCACGACAATGGCAAAGGAAACGGCCACAGAAATTGTCGTCAACCTCATCGGACACGAAAAGTGTTTCAACACATAGTCGTAGCCCGCGTATCCAACGTCGATTGGAACACAAGGCATCCATCGGTGCTGGCGTCAAGTTGAGAAAGAGTCGAGGATACAAAGTGGCGCGTCAATCGTTCGCCGCCGTTCCGGCACGTTTTCGCCGCTGGTCGTTTCAAGAGCAAGATCTGATAAGACGCCGTTTCTCCACATACATTCGTAATGGATATCTTCCTAATACATGTGACCTTGTGACATTCCTGAAAACCGATGGTCGATCTCTGTTAAAGGCTGGACGAACCCTGACATCGCTGAAGTCCCATTTACGCATCATGATCGCTAAGCAACGGAAGCAATCAAAGTCGCATGATGATTATGCTGAATCAGAAGGTTTCCGATGCGAATACATAATGTTTTGTTACTCCATGTGACACGTAGCCATTCTAAAATTAACAACCTCGTTTAATGAGCATGTCTAGAATTACTTTGTTGCACGCATCCTGCGTTGAATAGTTCATCTGTATCATATCGTAT
This sequence comes from Sinentomon sp. SZTP_YWyxl, assembly GCA_030068105.1. NCBI lineage: Eukaryota > Metazoa > Arthropoda > Protura > Sinentomata > Sinentomidae > Sinentomon > Sinentomon sp. SZTP_YWyxl. The sequence continues at coordinate 4,632 of JASGXE010016927.1, forward strand.
GTATATAAGTCCAGCCGCATGCAACATATCATTGTTTACATCCCGTAGATTGGTGCACGTTATATGGACGGCTGCTCTTACAGAGCGTCATTTTAGTGCAGTCGCGAACCTGTAGGGTTGTATTGCAAGTGTTCATGTACAATGCAATGAACAATATCTTGTAGCATTTCACCAGAATGTAGAAACATGGATTGTCCGCATACATTATGATTGATTCCGATTTGATTTGCATGTTCAATGTTCGTGCCAGTAGTCGCTTTGTAGAACATTGCTACCTTTGTTTAATAAATATCGAACGTTGTACCAGGACATTGTTTAAAAGTACTTTAATGCATAGAGGATAATGTTCAAACACATGCATCACATACTTTGTTCTTTGAAGGCTATACTAAGCACGATAAACATTAATGGGTGTAGAGTGATGGCATACAGTCAACTAACCCTTTGCATTATGATTAAAGTCAGATATTCAGCCTTTCTACCACCGGTTTGCTGTTACCTTGTTACACTATCCTCATTACCGTAGCTAACTTTAGAGAAATACTCTAACGTTTAGTTCTATTCAATTTTAACGATTGCTTTTTCCGGTTTCAAACCGTTTTGCCATTGCAGTGTGAACAGTTGAATATGTGTATTTGCCATACCAATGAGTGATATTTGACGTGTTTGTGCTATTCATCTTCCAGAAAGAAATAACATTCAGAAGAATGGCATAAACAGATGCACATTGCACCAAGGAAGGAGTAACATCGAGCACTTCAAAGCTACATAGGTTTTGTTCAATGTCGTTCTTTGAAACCAATTGTGTCAGTTTCTAGGAATACGTAAACCGTGCAACGATTCTCACATGATTGTTTGCAAAATGTTGTTTCGGTTTGTTGTGTGACTAAACGGGGTGTGACCGGTTTCCATCAGGTGAAGCTTGGTGTGACAGAGAGAGGCTAGCTGTTAATTTCGTTATTGCAAATAAACGGTTTGCTGTCAAGTGTAATGCAAACGAACCCTGCTGTGTTTGTGCTTCTTGTTGCCTTGATCTGAAACAGATAGGCATTTAGAACGAGCTGTGAAACCAAATTAAATACGTTGATTACACTTTGCTACCACAACACCGTGAGTGTGTAATCTTGGAATCTCGTTGTGTTCTTTGCAAATCTTGAAACATGATTTGCTAGACGCATTGTCACACCTCTATATGTATTTAAAATCTATAACAGGAACCATGGATTACCAATTGGATCGAGACCAGTCATTCAGCAGCAATGACCCTTCATCAGAAGTAGGTTTCTAAATATGGTTTGTTCAACCTGTGTTACTGTGCTTTCAATTCACATATCCGCCATTTCAACCACCCTAGGTATCGATGGGGTGGTTCTATGATTTGAGCGTAGAATGTAAAGACGTGCTGACGTAACTGTGACAATAGTGGTTTACGAAAACACAAAATATACCGTGACCTTCTAGTCTCTGGAGGACGTCTTTGAATCACGTCACCTCGCATAGGCAGGGTCACCAGATTAAAACAACGGACCTTTAGTAATATTGAACGATACTTCTTTTGCTTTTAATGGAGTGTCGAGGGTCTGTTACTTGTTCTTGATCATCAATAAAAGTGCAAATACATCGGTGTATACACCAAAGACAGCACGTGTTAGTGCAAATGCAAAGTAGTATCAACCCGAACGATTCCAATATCACTCACGCTTCTTTGTGGAAGAATACAAGTTAAGACAAGATCCATACCCGATGAAATTACATACACTGACTATATCCCACCATGAAATGTACGAATTTGCTAGTAGATATTTGCTTTTGACGAGCATGTGTTAATTGTTGTTCTTTTCAGAATCAAAGGACTCCGTCTCCGGAATCGTCCGATAATCGAAGCCGAAACCGGGCCGTCATTCATATACGAGACGCACGTCCTGCAAGTTAATCACTGGAGGTGTCTTTGTTTCGTGTCTGTCCTTTTTAAATGTTTCTTGCACCGTTCCCTTCTCCTGATGATCTTCCTTTGTACCGTTTCTCTTTTATTTAGCTATATTTCACTATTTGGTTTACTACTTAGCAATCACTGATGATATCGCTATTTTTGTAGACTACTTATCTGTACCTAAGTGACACTTTGTTTGAATTGTAATGAGTGGTGTTATCATCGCGTTGTATTTCAGCATACTATGTGTTTTAATGTTTGTAAATATTCATTGTATCTGGACGGATTTCTTGTACTTGAACTCTTGCTTTTACGTCCTGTATTTCCCCATGCATATGTATCACTGTGAGATGTCGACGTTGATGGCTCTCTGTGAATGTCAGTTGAAATTGTGCTATGTTAACTACCAGATTGGTGGTTCGCCGTTTGATCATGATGTCCCCATATTGCGCTCAGAACGTGTAGCTTCTCGGCAAATATATCGATTGTAAGTTTGTATGTTCCGGTGTGCATTGTTGGATTTTGTGTAACATGTTTAAAATGAGAGGAGTCTGAAATGCCGCCCTTTCTGTAAATAACATTACTCCATTCCCATGTAACTTTGCTATGTTTGATTTTCGTGGTTTTGTTAATCAATGTAGATGCGAGATTGTTGGATGTGAAAATACCTGTTTTTGTAAATCAATCGTGTTTGTTAATGAATCGTGATTTTGTTAATCAATGTCGATGTGAGAGTACCAGGCGAAATGTATGCAAACTTGCTAATAATGCATGTAGACGTTTATCGTATTTTGTCATGTATCGTTTTGTATACTGTGTTCCAACCGCATGCATATGTATCACTGCGAGATGTCTTGACGTTGATGGCTCTGTGAATATCAGGTGAAATTGTGCTATGTAAACTACCAGATTCGTGGTTCGTCGTTTGAACATGGTGTATCCAATTTAGGTTCAGAAATTGTAGCTTCTCGGCAAATATATCGATTGTAATTTGGTATGTTCCGGTGTGCATTGTTGGATTTTGCGTAACATCTTTAAAATGAGAGGAGTCTGAAATGCAGCTCTTTCTGTAAATAACATTACTCCTTTCCCATGTAACTTTGCTATGTTTGATTTTCGTGGTTTTGTTAATCAATTTAGATGCGAAATTGTTGGATGTGAAAGTACCTGTTTTTGTAAATCAATCGTGTTTGTTAATGAATCTTGATATTGTTAATCAATGTCGATGTGAGAATACCAGGCGATTTGTATGCAAACTGGATAATAATGCATGTAGACGTTTATCGTATTTTGTCATGTATCGTTTTGTATACTGTATTCCAACCCCATGCATATGTATCACTGCGAGAGGTCTTGACGTTGATGGCTCTGTGAATATCAGGTGAAATTGTGCTATGTAAACTACCAGATTCGTGGTTCGTCGTTTGAACATGGTGTATCCCATTTAGGTTCAGAAATTGTAGCTTCTCGGCAAATATATCGATTGTAATTTGGTATGTTCCGGTTTGCATTGTTGGATTTTGCGTAACATCTTTAAGATGAGAGGAGTCTGAAATGCCGCCCTTTCTGTAAATAACAGTAATCCTTTCCCATGTAACTTTGCTATGTTTGATTTTCGTGGTTTTGTTAATCAATGTAGATGCGAGATTGTTGGATGTGAAAATACCTGTTTTTGTAAATCAATATTGTTTGTTAATGAATCGTGATTTTGCTATTCAATGTCGATGTGAGAATACCAGGCGACGTGTATGCAAACTTGCTAATAATGCATGTAGACGTTTATCGTATTTTGTCATGTATCGTTTTGTATACTGTGTTCCAACCGCATGCATATGTATCATTGCGAGATGTCTTGACGTTGATGGCTCTCTGTGAATGTCAGGTGAAATTGTGCTATGTATACCACCAGATTCGTGGTTCGTCGTTTGAACATGGTGTATCCAATTTAGGTTCAGAAATTGTAGCTTCTCGACAAATATATCGATTGTAATTTGGTATGTTCAGGTGTGCATTGTTGGATTTTGCGTAACATCTTTAAAATGAGAGGAGTCTCAAATGATGCCATATCTGTAAATACCATCACTCCTTTCCCATGTAACTTTGCAATGATTGATTTTCGCGGTTTTGTTAATCGATGTAGATGTGAGATTGTTGGATGTGAAAATACCTGTTTTTGTAAATCAATCGTGTTTGTTAATGAATCGTGATTTTGGTAATCAATGTCGATGTGAGAATAACATGCGTCGTGTATGCAAACATGCTAATAATGCGTGTAGGCGTCTATCGTTCTTTGTCATGTATCTTTTTGTATAGTGTATTTCCTATCAACTCCTGCGTGACTGTTTTCATATTTCTGGTTTGATGTATATTGATTAATGGCTTATTAGCACAGCACATAATTACAACATTCAATCATAATTGTAATGCTTTTCCTTGCAGGATCATAGGGCTCTAGGCGAACCGCCTGCATTATCAAAAAGGGTAACGAGCCATGATGCTACCTCAGGGGTGGTTCGGAAATGCATCAACCAGCAACAATGTTAGCTATGTAATGTACTTTGTACATGCAATCTATGCATACTACGTCTGGCAAATGCTCACTAAACACGACTCCTTCATGCCGAATGATGATAGAACTGACGGCAAGATTGGATTATTTGGTTGAACCTTACGTCTTGCAAATCCATATAATCAGGTAGACGAGGTCAGGTATAGCATATATAGGTTCTTTATAGGTTCTCCAACGATATGTGAACCGATAGCTGCCATTGCAAGGGTATAACAAGTTGTTGGTACTTGATATAGGACAGTGTTCCTTACCTCCCGTGAACATCTCTTCTGATTAACCTATAGTTCTCCAAAGATGGATAAACTGTAGGCGAACGTGTCGCCGATGTGTGTCAAACCAACCTCGCCCTGAAAACAAAACTATACTTTCCAACACACGTCAATTGTGATTCCTGTAAATTATTTTCATATCGTTTGTTTTCCTTTTAGGCCTGACTGCATAAACACTTATCAAACAGGTACTTTGCAGATTCGTCTGCAGTGAATAGAACGTGAAGTAGTGCAGCTTCTTGACATACGTCGAAGAGACATCGTCTTCGAATCTGTATTGTGTTGTGAACCAATTCGTCTGCTTCGTCTTTGCGATACATAGAACGTTGTGTTCTACGTGGTCCCGCAATATTTGTTGTGACGTGCTAACGTTTCAGTGTGCGTGACGAGGTCGTTCGTCTTGTGAAATGTATACAACCGTCATTGCATTATGGATTACGATTATGGCTTCCTTCTTAATAGCATATCGTCGGATCTGTGAATGTACCTCCTTGTGAACAAAATTAGTTTTGCTTCAATCGTGGCAGCAAGAGTTACAATAATCCATCCATTATTGTATCGTGATCTAACTGGAACCATACGTCAGACGTGGACGTCTTGTCTTCGACCTCCTATCATCGTCATCGGCATCACAGTATAGTCGTAGTTGTTTTATTATCAGGTTAGTGCTTTGAATATTTCATTTGTTGTAACTGATGGTGTATCCTTGACGTGACATAATTTGTCATTAATTGTATTTTAACCAGACATCACATTTCATGCTAATTGTTGTCATCGTGGTTGATTGTCGATTACAACGGCGAATCACACCTGAACATTTTGAAGATAAAGGTGTGTGTTGTAATGTTGTGAAATGTGAGAGTCTTTCAATTGCATATTTCGAAAACACATCCTCATGGCTTATGGAAGGTTCCTCCACTCAACCCCGCTGTCGATAGATATCTGTTGTTAGTGATCACAAAAGTGAATTATTTTTATTGACCACAAAACGCAAACTAGATATGAATGCAATATTGTATCGGGATTGGTGTTCCGTCAGCGACGATCACTTAAGAACGCGTGGAGTGCGGAGTGGC
>JASGXE010016930.1:0-10786 GCA_030068105.1 Sinentomon sp. SZTP_YWyxl
GAGTGTAACATTACATTAGATTTAAAAAAAAAATTAATTTTGTTAATACACTCTTTTTTTTAAGGAAAGGTGAAGTTGGAAGATTGTGAAGTATCGTGATACATGTAATACTCTGTGAAGAAATCTGTATTAGTACTTTGTGTAAGTACTCTGTGAAGTACTCTGTGAAGTACTCTGTGAAGTACTCTGTGAAGTACTCTGTGAAGTACTCTGTGAGGCTGTGAAGCTTAGCGACAAACATTCTTAAAAGCTGTAACTCTACTGCAAACTGTAACACCAATCGCATTTCTGTGACACTACCGCAGTTTTACTTTGATTTACCAAAAAAATTGTTCCTCTGAAGTTTTCAAGCGTTCCGTTCACGAAGGTGCCCGAGAAATTGAAGCTGAAAATACACTGAAAAGGATGTTAATTTCGGACTTATAGGCAATCAAGTAATCGTTTTCCTGCTCTCGGCTGCGAGATGGAAAGTAAAGTTGGTCTAAACTTTCAGCGAACACAAAAAATTGCTGTTACTTTAATTGCCGTAAAAATCAACGGTGTGTAACTGTTGTGCGAAAGTAACTCTTCAGAGCATTCTTGAATTGCGTTTTTCCGAAAGAAAACTTGTGTGACTTCTCTGCTGAGCCAAGGGCATGATCGGATACATGAAGGGGAGCACTCTCCGTTGACATTCTTCGGAAACATTGGAGCACATTAACTCAGGCGCCATTCAGAATCAATGCCAATATTCGTCGCAAAAAAAACATAAATCAATGGCATGCAAACATGCGCCGCAAAACAATGCAAACATGCGCCGCAAAACACCATAAATCAATGGCAACATTCGTCGCAAAACATCATGGCAATGTGTTGGCCAGACCTTTGAGTCTCTCCTGCTGTGTTCGAAGAAACTTGGAAAACTCTGTGTGAAGCACAACTGCAATCGCAATCCTGAAACACCATTGCATGCTGGCATGCTTGCATGTCTAGTGAATAGCTGAGACACTTATTCTTGCTCTTTCAATTAGAAGTAAACATTCCAAGCTTTTTCCAGTGTGTTTTCTCCCACAGCAGTCCACGGCATTTTTTCCGGGCTCACAGTTTTATCTGTGCTTCCATCTTTTTCCCTTGTGAAAAATGTTTTCCACACTGTAAACTCAATTCGTGGAATTTTCAGAGTGCGTGTAAAAAGGAGAAACGACTGTTGCAACTGGCCCGATGCATGTGGCGCACGCGGCTTGTTTTGCTGAGTGCTGTGAAACTCAAGAAAGGAAGCATCTTGCAGATCGAAAGCTGCAATTTGAGGGTCCCACATGTGATGTGCGTTGCATACGCGATTAATTTTGCAGGCGCAATGAACGCGCAAGGTAACAATCTGCACAATGAGCGAGATCATCATCATCGTGGAGTCATATGGACTGATAGCCATTCGGCTGGTGGTCCGACCATTTACCTTGTTGCACACACCTTGGGCTCGCAAGGAGAACTATGCCCCATAATCGTAGCCCATTTCTGCTCTGCATTCAACTGAAACGACTCGGACCAGTTTTACGGCGTATACACGCCAACCCGCAGGTTTTCCCGGAGAGAGTCATGCTCTGCAGAGCAGTGATGTGTGACTTGTGAGATGTGGCTTCTCTGTTGTGTACTGCCAAGCCACTATCTTGGACTTGGAGCTAGGTGTTCTTTAACGTGCACATTGTGAAATGTTTTCCACACTGGTAAACTCAATTCGTGGATTTTCAGACGTGCGTCATACAAAGGAGACGAGACTGTTGCCACTAAGCCCGATGCATGTGGCGCACGCGGCTTTGCTGAGTGTGTGAAACTAAGAAAGGAAGCATCTCCCAGATCCGAAAGCATGCAATTTGAGGGTCCCACATGTGATGTGCGTTAACATACGCGATTAATTTTGCATGGCGCAACCGGTGCAACGCGCACGAGGTATGCAATGCTGCACAATGAGCGAGATGTGTGTTGCAAGTGCACAACATTCATGATAAGATATATTTTGGCACAATGAGACCAAAGCATCCTTCCCATCGCAATCAAAAGCCCCAAACGGACCAAAAGCTGCAATTTGTGAAATAGCCAATTCACAAAGTGCGTCGTGTGTGGCATGAAGCATTATTTTTCAGGCGCTATGCAACTTTAGAGATCTTTCCCAACCTCAATTTTTTAAAATTTTTGATCCCCTGTGGTCAGGTACCTTTATTCACCCCTCACAAAAATGTTCGTTCACAGGAGTTCATAATTATTGACTCTAGCGCCAGTTGGAATCAATGGCAACACGCGCCTATGGCACACATGACATTCGTGCAAGGTGTGAAACTGCATCAAACCCTGTTGAAATTGGATGGCCTCTGTATTAGCTTAACCTTTTAAAATTTCTCTCATGTTCGATAAATTTTGGCGATTATTGTGCACATTGCAATGCGATCAACCCAGAAAGCAAACACGGACCGTGAAGTGCCGCAACGTTCTTGCGACACAGCTTCGCTCAACGTGAAAATGAACCGCGCCATGCATGAAATATCTCAATAGCTTTAGTTTAGTTTTGATGCAGCAGGTTTCGACACAAACCTGGACTACAGGTGCCGCATAAACTGCTGCAAGTGTTGCAACAAACGAAGAGTCCTCAAACAAATAACCAAGAAATTGTTCTCCTTCATCACTCCAAATATTCATGGGATCTATAGGAACAAAGTCACTTCTCACCGCCGACCACCCTTTTGAATATCGAAAAGACGTGGGAGTCTCGTTGGGGGACCCTTAACTGTTTTGCAATTTCGTTCGCTTGAGGAAGGTCAAGAGGCATCAAGGTGTCCAAAGTCATTTCTTATACCTTCGACCACTTTTCTGCACATCGCTGAAAAGACGTGACAGGACTCGTTAATTAGGGCCCTCAACTGTCTTGCTCTGTCTTCACTTAAAGAAGGTCAAGTTATCCAAAGGTTTCTTACCTTTGATCACCTTCTTAAACATTGCTGAAATGGTGGAGAGGGGTTAAGCTGTTTTAACCGGGGGAGACAGTTTGAACTGCTTCCGTGTATTCTTTTCTCCTACCTTGACTGTACCAGGGCGATTTTTATTGGGGGTCAGTTTGATCCGCACCCTTGTAATTATCTCGGAAGTAAATCTAAAAGGTGTACCAGCAGGATATAATTTTGTCGATATTCTGTCTGTTTCTCATTGCTCAATGTTTATTCGGTTGTTATTTTTGAATTGAATTTAATTGAATAGTATTTCTGGGTTTTCCCATTATCATACATGCAGAATAAATGTTTAAATACATACACGACAAGGAAGGAGAAAGGTTATTTTAGGTTATGTGAGATCAGGTTAGGTCAGATCAGGTTAGGTTGGTCTACAAGTCTATAAGTTGGGTTAGGAGGTTGTGGTAGATTTGGCAGGGTTTTTCTCAGGGAAAATCAAACCAAACCAAACCTAATTGGTTAGGTTTTAATTAAAGTTATCCGAACCAAACCTAAACCAACCCCGATGTTAATCCAACCACCTTTATGTTATTTGCTTGGTTAGGAAGGTTTTTTGGTTTGGTAAGGTTTTGGTCAGGAAACAACCTAATTTGGCTAGGTTTTTGTGAAAACCTAGATAAAAAAACCCATTCTAACAAAACAAATCACAACCCAGTTACATTTTTAAAAGAAAAACAAACATCGTCAAAATTAAACCTGATGGTACACCTTGTAGAATTTCTTCAGCGATAACATAAACGTGGACGGTTCAAACTGTCCCCCAATAAAAAATCGCTCTGGTACAGTCAAGGTAGGAGAAAAGAATACACGGAAGCAGTTTAAACTGTCCACCCCCGTTAAAACAGCTTTAACCATGGAGAGTACTCTCTGAGGGACCCATCAACTGTCTTGCAATTTCCTTGACCTAAGGAAATTATGTACCAATGTATCCAAAGTAATTGCTTACGTGTACCTTCGACCACTTCTCTGAACATTGCTGAAAAGTCTGAGAGGACTCGTTGTGGGACCCTCTACAATTTCCTAGACTTATATCAAGGTATAGAAAGTCATTTCTTACCTTCGACCACTTCTCTGAACATTGCTGAAAAGTCTGAGAGGACTCGTTTGTGGGACCCTCTACAATTTCCTAGACTTATATCAAGGTATAGAAAGTCATTTCTTACCTTCGACCACTTCTCTGAACATTGCTGAAAAGTCTGAGAGGACTCGTTGTGGGACCTCTACAATTTCCTAGACTTTATCAAGGTATAGAAAGTCATTCTTACCTTCGACACTTCTCTGAACATTGCTGAAAAGTCTGAGAGGACTCGTTGTGGGACCCTCTACAATTTCCTAGACTTATATCAAGGTATAGAAAGTCATTTCTTACCTTCGACCACTTCTCTGAACATTGCTGAAAAGTCTGAGAGGACTCGTTGTGGGACCCTCTACAATTCCTAGACTTATATCAAGGTATAGAAAGTCATTTCTTACCTTCGACCATTCTCTGAACATTGCTGAAAAGTCTGAGAGGACTCGTTGTGGGACCCTCTACAATTTCCTAGACTTATATCAAGGTATAGAAAGTCATTTCTTACCTTCGACCACTTCTCTGAACATTGCTGAAAAGTCTGAGAGGACTCGTTGTGGGACCCTCTACAATTTCCTAGACTTATATCAAGGTATAGAAAGTCATTTCTTACCTTCGACCACTTTTCTGAACATTGCTGAAAAGACGTGGTAGTACTCGTTGTGGGATTTTCTCAAGTGTCTTGCAATTTCTTTCACTTGCGGCTGACGAAGTTGCTTGTAAATACCTTGGAGGTCCTGACATCTCTCTTCCCAGAAGATGAGTTCTGAAAATTTGATTATGTTGATCGAGTACATCGTAAAGTCATGGTGGGAAAGTGAGGATCGTTGTGGTAACGTTGTACAGTTACACAAACAATAATGATTCCCTTTTACAAGTATCTGCAGAAGATGATCATGGGAGCTATAATTGCTTCTGTGGTTTACATCCCTGAGAGAATGCACCTCAGCCATGGCCAGGCATGGCACATCCATGATACCAGACATGTACACTCATAGAAACAATACTGACTCCCATTATTCAATGCTAGTGCTTGCATTATTGTTTCTGCAACTATACCTGCATAAGTATTGTTTATGATAATCCGTATTTATTTATTTATTTATTATTATAAAAGACATCCACAAAATGTTTGGGTGGAAGATAAAATGCACGAGTTAGGATTAGCTGATAACAAAAAAAATAGTGCGCAGCACACAGTCACTAAGTAAAATCAATGTCAAATTGTGAAAAAAAAAACAAGTTAGCCAAATCTTGCAATGGAATCAAAAATGTCAGAAAAAGGGTGGAGAAAGTGAAAATTTCACATCAAATCACCACGTGACGTATTTGCAACCTAAATATGTCGTCTCATCTTGAATAAGGTCCTCACAATAAGTGGATCGTCTGCTGAAAGATTGTTCCAATCTCTTACGGTTGATGGGAAATAAGAATGATAATGAGAATTTATTGATATGAGAGTATATTGATCACTGGAAATTGTTGTGTTACCGGGCATCGTTTCGAGCATACAAATTTATGAAATTGGATTGGCATGAATAGTGCCCACGAGAAATTGATTTTCAAGCGGGCTGAATCTTGGATCTTTCTTCGTATTTTTTTAAATTTCAAAAAAATCCTTGCGTCCAAAGGATAAAGGTGCACATCCAGTGGCTTCCACCTGAACACTTTTCCGCACCAATCATTAGGTCCTCTTTACTTTACTTGCAACAATTTATATCTCCAATGCCACATTCGCAAAATTTTGTGAAGTCAAGTATCCAATCATTCACGTAATGGGTGTGGTTTCAGTTCGGTTTTTGAGTGTCTCAAATTCATATTTGCCCTGGACTCGTTTATTTTCTGTGGACTTTTTACTAATAGGTATCTTTAAAAACTGGTTCAAATTGTGGAATTCGTAGCAAATTTTTGCAATTCGGAAGCACTTTGAATAATGCGACAACGACATTGCGAAAAATATTCCATCTTGAATCCAACTCACTGAGAGAGTATATTCGTAGTGGCGGCGGAAAAAGATTACTCATACATGTGTTTTTCCCATTTAACTGTTGCCTCCGAAACTTTTTCTTTCTTTCTTTTTACTCTTATGCATTTGATAGAAATTAAAGTGCCAAATTGCAACGGAGCATTCTAGAGGTGTCAGATTTTGACATCAGTGATGAAAGAGGATCTTTCATTTCTACAGCATGGAGTTTTTGCTAAAATCTCAAGATTGGAAATTTTTCACATGTATGAGTTATCTTTTTCCGCCGCAACTATACAAGAAAAAGGAAGTTTTTTTTTACCAAAAACGAACTTATTTTCGATAAAAACAAGACCGCAAATTTTAAGAAAAGAAAAACCTGTAAATGGTGTGTAGTTGTCCTCCTGAATCATCAAGTAGCTGGAATCCTTTTTCAGAATTGGTAAAAGCCTCTCCGACCACTTTGTAACGAATCCTTCGACCACACTTCCAAATCGCATCCTGGATTTTGTATGAAAAATCAAATTGGATGAGGAATTTTTCAACGAGCATTTCGACTTGAAATCTTTTTATGGACGTGACCTGCATCGAGGGGTCGGGATTATAGTTTCCACTTAAAAATCCCCGAAGTGTCTCCCTACTGAGGCTTTTCGACGCGTTGTGAGCCCTGTAGAGATTGTGTGGGTTTCTTGGTCGTCGGTGATCTTTATCAGTTATTTTGTCTGCTGAATACTTGCCTCCCAATTAATTTGCCCTTCAACGACCAAGCCCTATTTGAACTTTGTGACTCAATTGAGCGCATGCGTCTATCGGTCGCGAAATTCTTGTTTGTAATTACGTGAATTTTCAAAATATTTTATCCAGTCATCTTGGCCGTCATGCATGCACCCCTGAATAACAACGATAAATGTTTGGAGGACCTCATCAACACCTTTGGTTTTCATAAAATGGCTCACCAACACTCACTCGAGAAAACACCGAACTGCAGATATCTCCTGGGCATTGTAATGGTGAACTTTCAGTGACCATGGTGTGTCAGTTGAAGTCAATCTTGGCATTTTGCTGATCACGCAGCTTTAGTCCTCACATTGCCCAACAAGCCCAACAGAGAGAACCAAAAGATCGTTAAAGATTTCGTGGATAACTCGGTAAACAGCTCACTGCTTACAGTATCCCCGCCTTGCTTACATCGAATGGTGCCACGGTAGTTGAGGCCATTGTGATGGACAATGTTCTGAACTGGTATACGTATTTTTCAAGCGCCTTCGCTGTCAAACGCTCCCCATTCCTCATATAAAAAGATGATTTCTGAAATTCCTTGCCGTCCATATTTTCCTTTGGTGTTAAGAAGCTCTTCAACTGAAAAACCCTAGAAAAAGGCCATGGGACCCGATGGCATTACTTGGCCGCTCATCATACCATTTCACCTCCTTCTCTCACAAATAATCGAGCTGCCTCGCGATTGGAAGAAAGCAATGGTGTTCCCCATTAGAAAAAAGATTTGCCATCAAAATAAACCCGAGAGTTATCGGCCCATTTCTCCCGCTCTAACTTGCATTTGCTCTAGTATCTTTGAACAAGTTTTGGCTACCAGCATTTGGAAATTCTTATCTGACATTGAAAACTCTTCTCCCCAGCCAGTCATGGGTTTAGAGATTTTTTTATGTTTTTTTTTATACGAGGGCTTATCAAAAAGTTCGTAGAACCCCACATGCAGGCTTTTATGCAAGCCATATTTTTTGTGCTTTCTTCGCATATTCTACCAGAATTGTGATACACGTAGTGGCTCGCTTCTCCAACTTCGATATTCCTTCCTGGAAGAGAACTGGTTGCCCTCTAGTCATTCCTTGTCTGTCGCCATCACATTTCTTCATTGCTCCAAATTTTTTGCTCACGAGGGAATTTATTCAGATTTATGAACAAATGAGAGTTGCTTAGAGCCAGGTGCAGGGAATAGGGAGGGTGGTACAACAATTAAAAGCTTCAGTTTTGTTTGGCTTTAGTAGCCACCTTACCAGTACACCAACATGCAGTTGTGTTGTGATGGAAGATGGTTCCTTTTGGAATTATTTCCTGGCATTTGGCCTTGACTTCAGAACCTAAACTTGCGTTTAAAATCTATGCGTATTGTTGGCCTGTCCCGATAAATCAACATTTCCTGGCAAATTAACGGATTCGGGTAAATGTTCCAGGCAATCAAGGCTGTTTTTGGCCTGCCTCTCCAATGGCCATCTTCGAAGGACACCCTGTCCTTCCTGGCTTTCACAAAGCATTTGGCTACAGTTGAATTCAGAGCGGCAGGCAATCTTGGTGCTACCTGCAACTCACCATGGATATGATATGCTTCCAAGAATACAGAAAACATGAGAAGAACCTGATTACAACCGTACCTCATTTTTCTCCAACCACAATCCACTCGTCCAACTGGCATGGATACCAAGTTACACAGAATCACTGATTTTAATCAAAACAAACCAAAAGTCAGTGTGGTCAGTGGCAAACGACAATGGTTTAACGTGGCAAAAATATGCCCGGATAATCTCCACTGATGTTGGCCTTTCCACTCATATGATCTTCCTTTATTTCACACCATTCTGTAGATTGTCTTTACCCGCATGAATGACCCATAACATTGATTTTTCAACAAACCTGTCACTTGATGGACCAGATGGTCCTTGATTCTGCCGATAGCCCTCTACATCTTCAAGTGGCAACGGTAGAAATGTCCTTCCGCGTAGTTGACAGTTGACCTCTTCGATTGCGTTCTTCAGTTGGTGAACATGTCGAAAGAGGTCATCAATTACCATCTGAGGACAACCGGTCAAGTTTCTGGGATTCAGGAGCATCGGAATAAAAATCTGAAGGCGCAAGAAAATTTTAAGAGTTTTTCACCAACAATTCCAAGGGCCATTAGTTGTGAGATTTTGAGGAAATTCTTGGTTTTGGCTTGTGGTTATTGAATTGAATTGAATTGTTTATATTTAAGGGCTTGGCCCCGTTTCATATAAAAACAGCAACTTACAAAAATAAATGTTAGAAGCACAAGAAAACCTCATGTCATTGAAGGAATTAAACGAAAAAACCAAACGACAGCAAGTAGGCCTATAGGCAAGAGTAGAATTGAAATGCAGAGCTGTAAAAGGCGAAAATGATCTAATTGATGGAGCTCCCAAAGAATGCGTAAAGACGTGCTTTCAACAGATTTATGGAAATTGGAGTTTTAAAAATTTTTGCAGGTAACGAATTCCAGTCAGGAATCGTTCTCTGAAGAAAAGAAAATTTTTCAACATTAGTCCTGTTCTTATTTTGAATTGATGGTCATGCCGAGAAATGAATGTAGGTGAATTAGTGGCAACAATTTACCCCAACCACCAACATTTGCGACCACTTTGAAAAGACAAATTATCCTGCTGATTTTTCTTCTGATATGTAGAGGAGTCCATAGTTATGCATTTATGGTAATGTTTCCGAGAGCGAGTATAGCTGAATCGAAAACATTCCATGACGAAGTTGGACAATTTGACTATGCGGCCATATCTGGGTTTTGCGTTTATGGTGATGTTTCCTAAAGCGTGTAGCTAAAAGATGGGTACACGCTGTGACCAAGTTGACCAATTTGTGAACGCGGATCTGTGAGTGCAACCTGTTTTTTTATGCGGCAAAAAATCAACTCCCTCGGCGAGCTGTTTATAAGTTTTAACTCAAAGAAGCGTGTGATCAGAGCTACTGCTCGTATTATAACGAATTTCATGTAAAGTGTGAAAATAACTGGCAGTGCAACATGGATCCAAAAATCGAAAAAATGAAGTCAACACACGAAAAATGAAAATATGCATGTATCTATGTGGGCTGTCTCCGTGGCTCTGATGGTCTCTCAATGACTTGACAACTCAGATTTTCAAAATGTGAGTTATTGCACAAGTTCTGAAAAGGATAAATTATTATTGTCATCATTTTTGCAAAAAAAAAAAAAAAAAATCGGTCGAGGAAGAATAAGTTCAGTATTTAGTTCCGTTATTCACTGAAATCGTATTCCGAGTATGTTTTTTTGGACTATTTTCCAGCCTCACTTAGGCCCCTAAGTACTTACCTCGAGCAACACAGTCGTGAGTTCCTGAAGAGTCAGTGACGAAATATCTCCGTAGACAAGCTCCGATTTAACTCCGGATCTGCTCAACTTCAGTGCTGGTTCCCTCTTGACAAAATAAACCGACTTGGACTTCACGATGCCCTCGCCGAGGTCGTTTGACAGAACCAGTTGACCACCAGGTCCTTGTGAGACCACAAGGCAATCGGAAGTGTTGCATTCCAGGAATTCGTACAGGGTGTTCCTGTTTTCTTCGAGCGCAACAAATTTGGCCCATTTATCGGGCTTCACGCCCATGCTGCGTTGGGCGTATTCGGTGATGAGATCGAGTCTCTCATCGACTGCGCCACTCTCATCGTCGAATTCTGACGTGGCGCCGGATGTCGGACGCTGATTGGTCATCGTAATTTAAAAATTAATTAATGCTGCAAAATTTTGATAGACGCAGGGACACTGGACGTTGATTGGGTGCTGTAGTTTGATTCTCCAAGTTGATTTGCTGAGGAATAATGCGCTACATTCGAGTATTTGTGACTCGAATAAATGAATCAAACATGATATTTGAGCGTTATTTCTCCAAGCTGATTAAAAACCTTACAGTTTCCTTGTCAGATAAAAACCTTGAAATTTTAACTCTCATAATCAGATACAGAAGTGAACGATAAAGTAAGACTTAGTCAAAGTAAGGA
>JASGXE010016931.1:0-10057 GCA_030068105.1 Sinentomon sp. SZTP_YWyxl
GATGCATTTTTGAACTGGTGGACAGAGGGGCCCTGTGGCCTGGCCCGGCCCCCGCTCACCGGACCTCAACCCGCTGGACTTCTTTTTATGGGGACATCATAAACAGCATCCTGACAGTGTGCGGCCACATCACACCAGACCAGATGCATCACACCAGTCCTACGCAGCTGGGAAAGATGCTTGAAAAATGCTAGGACGCCGAGGAATGCCAGTTTTGAGCCGACACAATAAGCACAGAACGATTGTTTGACCCTGTGTAGTGACTTTTGAAACACAAATGACTTTTGAAAGGAGAAAATGATATGTAATGCTTTAAAACAATGCTGTGTAGTGACTTTTGAAACACCCTGTATATAGGTTATTGTTAGATTAGGTTATCCTCCTAAACTAACCTCACCTCACCTAACCCTTACCTGGCCATTACCAGCACGACAAGCAGGTTCAACGTTTTAGTCACTTCCATCAATTTTGGGATTTAGCCTTGCCACCGCTTTTTGCTATTTGGCATGTTTGTGTTGGGTGATGAACATGCATACCTGCGTGTGTTTTGTCTCCATCTGTACTGCAGAACTGGAACAAGTTGAAAATGATGGTGAATGCCTACCGACACGTCAGCGGTCGTGTCTACAACAGCCGTTTTACGCAGATCGTTATTATTATTCCATCAGAAATGCCTTTTGCTGTTGAAACGATTAATTGTTTCTGCTGTCTCTTTGTACCCATCCATGAAGCATCATACAATTTTTATTGATTTTTGTTTTAAAGCCTTCTGCATTCACTTGTTTATCTTCCGTTTTTTCATTTTATCTGTGATTTTGTTTATTTTTCTCATGAGATATGATTTTTTTGTAAAATGTTGTTTTTTGTGTTGTCAGTCCCACCGTTGGATGTCTAAGTCACTTTTCTGGGCTTTTTATTTCTGTTTTCTGTTGTTTTGAAAGCACTTGCCTTGCTGGATAAATTTTCATCGCTTTTTCCACAAATTAGCTTGGCCCAGTTGCTGTTCAAAGTCAGCAGCACATACCTACAACGTCGCTTGCACTGGCTCCCTTTAAAAAATGAGCTGCAGTGGCCGGTGGGTCCATATCTGTGATCTAATTTTTAGTGGCAAGTCTTGTTTTTTCAGTCCTGTCCTGTCCGGAACAAATTTGCAACCCAAAGAGTGTTTGACTAAAGGTAGGCCTATTTGAATTTCCTGATTCGTGCATTTTCTTTCTTTTTTTTTTTTTAATTAGGTAGGTAGAGGTAGAGGTATCAGACGCTGCATTCAGCAGGTTATTATGCCACAAGGCAATCGTCAATGGAAAACAGCAAAGTTCTCATATATGACAGCAAGGCCTTACGAATTATCACTTCTCTTGACTTTTGCGACCCTGTTATACCAGGGTTCGCCCCGGTTTAAACCACCCCGGTTTTAACCGGGGGTTTTAACCGGGTCGGGCAAAACTGAAAAAACCGGGTTTTTTGTATTTTTACAGGGTTTTTCATTTGAATTTGCATGGAAAAGATATTGCAGTGCAATGAATTATGTGGCCAAATAAATATGCATTTTTAGTGTTTTCATGACATTTCAATTTCACATGGCCTTTTCAAATTCAATTTCATGGCACTTCAAAGGCCAAACCTTTTGCCTTATCCTTTTCTTTTCACCGGAAAACCAGGAGCGACAGGACAGGGGGCTTTGTAATAATTGTGTGTGGGCCGTTAGCATACAGAATACATTTACACGTCTTAAAGAAAACCGAAGTTATTGTCTGACAGAGGAGACAGACTGCCATATTACCCATTGCAACTCACCTCAAGTCAAACTCAGGCTCAGTCACAATCAACAGCCGATTCAGCAGAGAGATTTGTGCAAAGAGAGTTTGACTTCCATGTGCAAGCAAATGCCAGTCCCATTGTCGTGAAATGTGCATACAGATTTGTGCAAAGAGAGTTTGACTTCCATGTGCAAGCAAATGCCAGTCCCATTGTCGTGAGATGTGCATCCACCTGCTGAATTCTGAATTACGCTCATTGTGTCTGGCTTGAGGCCTGAGGCTGAGTTGCAATGGGGAATAGGCTGAGCTCGAGAGACTACCTCTCAGGCACACACCCGCTCAGACTGATGTCGACTCATTATACTGCTCCATCTCTCAGACGGTCGCGTTTCCTTCCCATCCCTTCCCCTCCCTTTCCGGGAATATGATGAACCTCGCTGTTCACAATTTTTGATGATTGCCTCAATGGCATGGAAACCTGTCGAACAGAGTAAATCTGATACCGAAACCGATGTCACCATCATCATTTGCCACCATGAGCTGACAGCCATGTCGGCGGTGGCTCGGCATTGACCTTGTTGGATACCTTGGGCTCGCGAAGAGAACAATGACCCATAGGAAATCGTAGCCCAACTCCTCTGCATTCAACTGAAATTGGCAATGTCTAATCTGATGCAAACGTTTTTTGTATCAGATCAGAGAGTTCTGATGCAACTTTTATCAGGTTTCTGAAAATCCTTTGCTCATCTCAAGAGATGTTATCTCACTTTGGTACTTATGCACAAAATAACAAATCTCGTCAAGGAAACGTTGCAATATTCTAAGTGGAACTAATTCGTCAAAGAAGCGATTGCTCAACCAAGATGAGAAGACCCAACACTTCCCTCTAAGAAAGTTGGAGAAGAAGAGATAATCTGCAAAACAGATAGCACAGACCTACCTACCCAGGACAATGATGCCTATCTAACAAAGGGAACTTATGTAAAAATAATGGAAGCAGCACATCAAGCCATCAATGCTACAGCAGCCCCAGTAAAATGAAAAATCCGAAAAACCCAGTAAAAACCCCAAAAAAACCCGGTTTAAACCGGAAAAACCCAGTGGGCTGGGCAAAACTAAAAAACCCTGGGTTTTTGCGAACCCTGTGTTATACACAAATATTGTGAATTGGAGATCCTGACAGTCTATCAGATCACAATTTTTCAAGCATGTGTGTTGGTGTACAAAGCAACCCATAGGCTACGTGAGTACAATTTCCTCCCATTTATAGAGCCTGAAGTCAGAGCTCCTACCCGATCCAGTTCTAATGAAGTCCTACAGTTGAGTAAAATCCACACACAATATGGTAAATTTTCCCTTCGATATTTTGGCATCAAAGCCTGGAATTCAATCCCATTACCAGTAAGAGAAATTCCTTCCCTCAAAGTTTTCAAATATAAACTTAAGAAACACATAATTGAAAGTCAACTGAGTCTTTCTTCATACGTCCATATCTAGGAAAAACCAGTCGACAGAAATCTTTGCTGCCTGACCCTCCCCTCATCCAACTGTTGTCCTTGTCATCGGATTTCTCTCATAATTTTACGACATTTTAAAGCCAATCTTGGCACCGCTGACAAGAACGATAGATGGATGCCGCCCCAGGTCTCAGGAAAACTGGGTCAGCATGCCCTGGTGATTGTTTCACCCCATGGATTTCATTACAATGTCAAAACTTAAGAGAGTCATTTGACTCTTATACTTTATCTCAGTACCTATTTTATGTTGCTGTGAATCTCATTCTATTCCTTGATTATGTGTTCTTTTCTTTTCTTACCCTTCCTTGCAATGATCCAATATCTGGATCACATTTTCACTTAGGAATATTCTGTGCAACAATGCATTATTGATTGATTTATGTGTCTTGGCATTGGCAAAATGCTCATTACTGCATCGATGGATTACTCTGACTACAATTTTCTGCATCTGGACCACTCTGGACATTTCAATGGTCTGCATTGATGGTTTTTCGGATGTGATTCCCGATAACTGGATTATTGCAAGGTTGGTTTTTCATTTCTTGACAACAAATATTGCAATGTGTTGAAATTAACCCAAAATATTATTGTCACCATCAAATTGCACTGTGTCGAAATTGATGAGATGCACTTGCCTCAATTGTTAAAATTAATTTGCATTGTGTTTTGCAAACCAAAAAAAAAAACATGCAAAAACTGAAATAGGTAAAATGGCCATAATTATTTAAAAAAAAAATTGCTTTGCACAAGAAAAAAAAGGGGGGAAGGGAGGGAAGGGGCGGACACGCGACCGTCGGCTGCATTATTCGTAAGGTTATGAAAGGGTAAAGGAAGAGGGGGAGGAGGTAGGTATGAGTATGGAAAAACACATCATCGGAAATGTGGACGGGGCCTAGTCATATAGCAATCAATAACAGACACACAGCAGTCATACACACGTGACCAAACAAGACCTCCCATACCATCAGCATCAAGCATGCAGCATTAACCAGCCCACACACACACACACACACACCAACATACCCATTCGCAATCTCAAATGAAAATATGCAAAAAAGAGAACAAAAGTGAGACAAAGGTGATAGAAAAGGAAGAAGGTAGGGAAATAATGAAATGAAGAAACAGAATCAACATGAAATTAGATAGAAGAAAAAGAAATAGGTAGGTAAATCATGAAATAATGATCGCAGTGATTCGATGATGAGTTGGTAAGTACCTACGCCTCACTTCCCCTTTCCGATGCACTACAATGGGGGAATGGTTCGTCTTGTGTCAGTCACGTGGCGAGAGCGCTGTCCGGCACATGCTCAGTTGCTAGCGCAGGGAGTCACGGCAGCTAGCGCAGGGAGTCCCGGAATTCATTTCAACTGCATAGGTACTTTTTCCTAATTCAAAATTCTGTCAATAATTCTGAATAAATTCGAAAAATTGTAAAAGGCGGGTGACCTACCTAGGTACGTACCTACCTATTCAATTTATTCATGAATTATTCCAACCCTGCTTGGGGATAGGCAAACAAGGTTTCAAGGAGGCTGGTGAAGAATTCCGTAGGGACACAGGTCACAATTACCTGTGACGTCAGATGAAATGGTTTAACCTGTTGGTACTAGGTAATCGTTTGTTATTCCATAGGTAGGTAGGTACTATGAAATTGAGGAAAAAAATATGGTAAAACAGGGATGGTAAAAAGAGAAGGGGTTAGGTCAAAGGGTGGGCAAAAGAGAAAGCTTACGAAAAAGTCACCTACCCTGCATGTCAGCACCATGAGGATTTAACCGACTGGTTAGTGAGGCGTTTGTTCTTCGAAGATGGTAGGTATGAGGTTGCAAATGAACTAAAATCCTTCAGGTTTGCCAGAAACTAGGACCGTGATTTTGTAGAGGTACCTACCTATCTACTTAGCTGCGGGGCTGCAAAAATTCGTATGTTGCCCTGGAGCATGGATTTTTGAGCCTGGTCATTCGAAAGTTGAAAAGAGTTTTTTTTACTCGCCAGCCCACTTCCATTCGGGTCGAAATTTTTTCTTTCGACCCCGCACGAACAAAAATGGAAGAGCTTTTTTTGCTCGCCAGCCCATTTCCATCCAGGTCAGCTCTCATCCATCCCAGGAGCATTACTCCTGACTTTTTGCAACCCTGCTTAGCTGAATCCAAACTTTTGCAGGGAAGTCTGGTTTTCTTAGATGGTTATTCAGTTAGGCCTAGGCCAAGAGTTAGAAACACCAGGGGCTGCTAGGTGGATAATAATAAAATTGTGATAGACCTAGGCAACCTCAACAACCCACTGTGTTTATCCTTGTTTTATTTTACCAACAAGTCCATCCTTACAGTTAACAGGTTTTCCGGTAGTTGTCTGTTTGCCACTTGGCAGGACTTATTACCTAATAATTATCATATCAGTCAATTAGCTATCGGTCATGGCCGAACTTTTGCAGATCTTGCCGGAGAATGTTTGGACAGAAAAATACAAATATGCTGAAGCTGAGAGGTTATATTATGAGTTGGTGAGTTAAATTAGAAGGCATGAGATTCATTTTTGCTGCACCTAATGTGATTTAAGGTCTCAGGTTTCTTCTGTAGTAGAATAGGCCCACCATACATTGGCATCTGAATTTCATTGGGCTTTTCCTGAAACTGATTGACAAACAGGTTGGTTTCCTGTTTTACCTTAGCACAGTTACCTGGCGTTGGTTACCCACCATTTCTTCCTATTTGATTGGAGAAATTGCTGATCAACTTGTGCAGCCAAGAGCACTTGAATCCATTTTGAAACTTTGTTAGAGAATTTTGACCATAATGAAACCTCTGCTGGATATAAAAATAGTTTTTCAACCAGACGTAGCACTGGGTACCTTCCTAATTAACTCTTGGGTCCTTAATTATTGGTTCCAATGGTAGATACGAGTAGGCCCAATTGCTGGGAGCAACAGCGCATCAGAAATTTCTTTGACTTACCAAAACTTGCCAGTTTTGCATGGCTGGCCATCTGGATTTAGAAGTGTGTCGATCGGCGATGCCTGTTGTTTTGCAAAATTTCAGGCTATCTTTTCAATATTTTTCTGCTTACTAATATTCATTGCTGCTTGCTGAAGGAAACCAAGAAAAAGCATCGTCAAAGTCTGGACAATACCCCTGATGCAAGTCTTACCGTGAATGGGTTGCAACAGAGTCACCATAAGCCAGTGAAAGCAGCTAAACCTGCATCTGTCCCAGGCAGGGTCACCAGCGATAATAAACAGTCAAATTCCAAAGTTGTTAGTGTGATGTGTCTGTTCAAGCTCCTTGCTATTCTTCACGCCAGCTTTCCGACTTGCTTACAGCATATGCACCCGCTCAATTCAAATGTCTGCTTTTGCATGGTGCTAACATAAATACAGGGTCCCACAGTGAATCTTGCCGTGGAACCTGCCACCTGGAAAACATCTTGATTTCCAAATGTGGATCCTGAACCTCAAAAAAACCTTGAATTTGGAAATTTTTTGGTACCTAAAACCCTTGGGACAATAATCGTCATTCAGTACCAGATTTCCGAGAACTTCTTCTTGTTGGATTGCTCTTGCTTGGAAGAACTCACTATCCTAACCCACTGTAGTGCTCAGTCCTTGGAATCCTGCTGGAGGTTTGGCATACAATACAACATTGGAATCTCATGTGTAATGCTTTCTGTCGCTTTGAAGAG
The DNA here is from genome assembly GCA_030068105.1 of Sinentomon sp. SZTP_YWyxl. Lineage (NCBI taxonomy): Eukaryota > Metazoa > Arthropoda > Protura > Sinentomata > Sinentomidae > Sinentomon > Sinentomon sp. SZTP_YWyxl. The sequence goes on from JASGXE010016931.1 coordinate 6,956, forward strand.
CCTTGAAAACCGTTTGGAAAACCAGGAAAAACCCTTGAAAATAGTTTTCCAAAATCACTGGGAAAGCTGTACCTAAGCTGGACAGGTGCCTGCCTGCCGACCTACATCACTGAAGATTTAACAATGCACAGCAAACTTGCACATTGTGCACAATGTTCAAATTTGAACACCGACATGTTTTCTCAAATTTTAAGAAAACATGTCAGTCTTCAAATTTTCTGGTTTAGGTATGCACAATTGGATGCCATCAGGTACCTATGCGCTAGCCACCTTAACCATTCAGTTTCCCTTTACAAACAGGCTGATTGCTAAGCGAAAATAAATCGTGTAAGGTAAAATGTGAAAATTTCACATGAATTGTGGACATTTGAAGTGATTCGTGCGAAAAATTCCCATGGGAAATGATTTAAATTTGCACACATTAAACAGCACCATCTGTTGATCAAAATATTCATCATAGGTGGGACTAGTATCTCCATTGTTACAACCTGACTCCATCTCCTGTCTGCACAGCTTACAGTGTTGCGATCTATGCTAAATGCTTGCTAGATTTTTCTGATCCTATCGCCCACCATTTTGCATTTTCTAAATTGGAGTGGCTATCGTGGCCTACGACCTCAATTTTTTTGAAACAGGTAGGTACCGAAATATCTGCCGGGCAGAAAATCTCCTCTGTCCAACTTTGCTGCCAGTACGTCTCTGTCAATTTGCCCCCATTTGTTGCTTGCTCATGCCTCCTCGATGTTCCTCTTGCTTTTCTTGTTTCTGATATTGGCTCCGTAGTCCGTGCTATTTTTCACCTGGAATTTGTGTTTTGAGTCCATAGGTACCACAAGACTTCCTTTCCTTTGCCACCAATAGATAGCAATCGTAACACAACACCTGAAGATTTTGGTCTTCACCTTTCTTTTCTCAGTGGGCCTAGAGAGCCCAGCTAAAATCCCAGGTGTCGCTGTAGTGGTTTTGACCTTCCTTCATGAGGGCATGCTGCTTTGATAAGAGGAGCATTTTGCTTAAACAGAAAGGAATTCTTCTGGCCTGCCATTCCATGGAACATTTTTTGGGTAGGTAGGTACCTAGGGACCTGAACAGACAAAATAACGTGCAGATCTGTCGCAGTATCTTGGCCCCGAGGTTTTGATTCCCCAAGTATTCTTGCACCACAATTGCTGAAGATTGAAGATGCAAAGATAGGCCTGGCAGTTCCAGCTTACAATCAATCACCTGGCCTACTTACTGCTTCAGTTGTTGGCACGTTTGGCCCAAATTTTATTTATCTTTTCTTTTGGTTGATTCTTCCAGGCTGCAGCTTCATCTGCTTCTAAAAGCAAAATTATTGAAGAATTGGAGAGGGCCAGGTCTCAGATTAGAGAGTCACTGCAATGTGTAAGTTGTTACTGTCATTGGGTCAGCTTTACGTGGGTTGAACCAAAAGTCTTTGCAACTGCCCTGTGTTTTTATAGTTTTTTGGAATATTTGTTTTCCCCCTATTGGAATCCTTCGAGGTCCTCTTCCTCGATATGTGCACAAAGTTGCAATCGAATCGGTCATTTATTACATGTTTAGTGGTGATATGTTTGGGGAGTGTTTCGATGCTCTGAATTCACCACTTTTGCCATGTCTCGAAATTGATAAAACCGCTTTTTGGTGATGGCCTTCTTGACTTTCGAAAACATTAGCAAAATTTCAAGATGCCAAATGAAGATGGAAAGGCAGATGGTGCAGCTCCTCAGCTTTATTTTCAGCCATAGTGGTACAAATTCATCTTGTTTTGTGGCAGGATGCTCATGTCATGCAAAATCAGAAATTTGGCTGTTCTGATCTTGGCTGTTTCTGGCCGATTTCTTTAAAATGCTCGAGGAGATATGTCTCGTACTGGTATTTTTTCTGCAAGTAGAGACGCCAAGGAATGCACACTGACAAATAGGGGCCACGAAAATGATAGAAAATGATGTAGCAATGATGTTGAGCTCGTTCAGGGCCATTTTTGGACCGTGTACGAGCGCTACTTCTAAACTCAATTTTTCAGCTTTGAAATAACTTATCTGATTTTCAACAATGCAATATGAACAACAGGAACCACCAAAAACTCGTTTCAAATGGGCGAATTTTTTGGTCACAATTTCGTCAAACCGCATCCACATGAAGAAGTGGATGTGTTAGGACAGTTTGTCGAATTCCGTTATTTTCAACCACAACAGGAAACACTGGCCGGGAAAATGCCAATTGTGCCAAAACCAGCTGACCGATTTGCTTCACAATTCAAACTGAAGTTGACAAAGAGCTGATCTTTCTCAGGTGGATATATCACCAAATTCTTCTGAACGGTTTAAAAAATACAAGGCAGTTGCAAATACTTTTGGTTCAACCTACGTAATCAGTTTTGTTAATTTAACTTGCAAGTGCACAATCAGCAAATGGTAAACGGTCAAGCCCGAAGGGCATATATACGTATTGCTATTGCACTCAGAATCACCGAAAGTTGTGTCAAGTTATATCCGCAGCCGTCACCGTTCAGATTCATGCAGTTTCGTGAATATGCGAGAGACCACATCAGCTGAAATTATCAAATCGTAAAGAAGAACAAACAACGATACAACAGATGCAAAAGACTGATTGAAAATCTGCCCAACATGTGGTTTGGAAAATGCATTATTTTGAATTTTTGCACATTTTTCTTCATTTTTGTTTCTGCTGCTAAGAATGATAGAAGCGGGTGGTAGGTTCTTCAAGTAGGCCTATTTAAAGAAAGAATATGCACTTTGTGTTGAAACTGAAATACAAGCAAAATCTAAGCAAAACTTTGAATAGCTAAATTGGAAAAAATATTGTTACTGGCGGCGGAAAAATATTACCCATACATGTGAAAAATTTCCATTCTTGAGATTTTAGCAAAAACTCCATGCTGTCGAAATAAAAGATCCTCTTTCGTCACTAATGTCAGAAAATCTGACACCTCTAGAAAGCTCCGTTGCAATTTGGCGCTTTAATTTCTACCAAATGCATAAGAATAAAAAGAAAGAAAAAAGTTTCGGAGGCAACAGTTAAATGGGAAAAACACGTGTATGAGCGAGTAATCTTTTTCCACCGCCACTATACAGC
>JASGXE010016933.1:0-19794 GCA_030068105.1 Sinentomon sp. SZTP_YWyxl
GCCCCCAAAATGATGTGCCACGGTTTTTTAGGTTTCATACTTTTATACGTATGTACTATACTGGAGTTTTATACGTGCGTATTATACCACGTATAAAACGTATAAATATACCGTATAATACGAAACGTATAATACTTGCCATCCCTGGACTCTGCGCCATGGTACTGCCAACATGCCAAATTTGATTGCCGACACGCCAATACATGAAATCGAAGTGAAATAATTACGGAGGCAATGGGGTTTGCGGGAGAAGTTTGTTTTGAAAGCAAGGACACACTGTATGGGGAGACAACGTGGCTCTGCGTCAGGACGCTGGCTCGATGGAGCTGGTCGGTGCTGGCTGCTGAGTTTGAGACATGGTTTTTGAAGCAATTGGCCGTTTCCAGCCACATTTTGGTCTGGAATGGAAAACCATCTGTTTTTCTTCGGCTGGGGGAAAAATTATATCAGGATTTTGAGACTCATAGGCAGGGCTGTAAAAAGAGGAGCAACCTTGCAACTGCAACTAGGTTGCAGGGACGGCAGGCAGCACTTGGGACGGCAGCAAGAATTTTTAACGACTTTGGGACAAGATTTGTTTGGAAATAATAATGTAAACAACATTGAAACCAAAGAAGTCACAATAACCCAAGAGCCAAATCCGCAGCCTTCCGCACCTGGCGATCACGGCAACGGACAAAGATGCGAACCCTGGTCATTTTTTGTTAATTTTTCCCTTACTGGTATTTTTTATTGAAGAGATTGTGCAAGATGTTTGCTGAAATGTGTTCACTGGCGAGCAAAATGCAAATCAGTTGCATATCAGTTTGGTTGCGCATCAGTTTCGAGTGCGGCACATCTCAAAATGTCGACTTTGCAAACTCAAATTTCGAATTTGAAACTCGAAATTTGGACCTGCGAAAACTCGAACTTTTGGCGAAGAAATTGGGACAAACCAAAATGCGGACGCGGACCAATGGAAGATGTGGAATTGAAGACCAATGGAAGAAAATGTTTTTTTTTTAACTATGTTGGGGGCAGGGTTGGCAGGGTTTTTGCCGTACCCGGTAAATACCGAGGTAAATACCTGGTAAAATCCGGGTGGCAACAACTGGTTTTTGCCGCATGCGGCAAAAAGCCTTTAAATAAGGAACAAAGCAAATATTCTGTTACTTTTTGTTTCATTTCATCACTCATTTTCCACATTTTGATTTCCAAATTGTTTCTTATTCACTTTGGCCTTCGGCCCATTTGGGTGATGAAAGCAGAAAAATATTTTTTTTAATTTTTTGTAAGATAAGACGCCGTCGCGATCGGCATTAAAAAAAAGAAAACATGGTTTCAAGTGCAAACCATCGGTGCAGAGAGATTGCGGTACAGTTTTAGAAACCCATGGTGGGTATTGTCAAGAAATGTGGCCAGAAAATAAAAATAAAAGAACACGAACCAGGTCAGGCGAAGTGAAGATTCCAGCATGGCATTGTCCAATGGTGACAGTTTGACAGCAGGCTCGGATAATAATAGCACAACAACAAGAAATCAATTTGGTTACAATATATCAATTTCGGTAGGTACCTCATTTTTAGTGCATGAAAACATGGAAAAAAAGGAAAAGGCACAATTAGCATAATATCTCCAAGGAAACGATATGGGGGCATGATCCAAGAAACATATATACCTACCTAGGCCTACCTACTACCTATTACCAAGGCCTACCTACTAGGGCGATTAATTGAGTTTTGTCTTTATGACGGATAAAAAACTGGCCTCTGATAGGTTTAGCATGTCATGAGAAATGCCAAGTTTGTTCCAGAGAAACACGTAGTTGTTTAGGAAGGAAAACCTAGAGACATTTTTGGAAAGGGAAGGTGGGATAAATGAAACGAGGTCACTGGCCCTCGTCGACCCTGTGTTTTTGACCAGGGTGCAACAGCATCCTGCCCATCCTCCCTCACCACGGACACATTTTTGAAAAATTGAAACACCCCTGGGCTTTCTCCTCTTAGCAAGGGATTCCCAGCCCAGCTCTTCCCTGAGCAATGTCACACTGGAGTGAAAGGAGAAGTCCCCAGAAACAAACCTCACTGCCCTGCGTTGGACAGCTTCAACTGCATCAATGTGGCACTGAAGATGAGGATCCCAGGTCGTTGTTGAATATTCTAAGATGGAGCGAACCAATGAGAAGTAGAGTATTTCCTTTACCTTTCTGGAGGCATGGGAATAGTGTCGGATAAGAAATTTCAGTTGATTTGATGCCCGTTTTACCATCTGACTTATATGAGGTCCCCAGTTCAGGGCAGCATTGAAATGAATGCCAAGGTATTTGATATTGTCTGGGCGAAACAACAAAGAGGGACCAATGAAATAATCTGAGATGGAGGGATGTGTAGATGACTATATCATCTGCAAACAACCTGATGTTGGAGATGATATTATCTGCAACATCAGGTTGCATCAGGATGAATTCTCTCGACAGCCGCCGACGCGATCGGATCGGAAAATTTTGCCTGCGCTCGATCGAATTCGAAATTCCAACATTGCCGCCAATTGAGCCATTTTTCAGTGTTTCGATTCTTTTTTGCGTTGTTTCCGACGTTTTTGCGGTGAAGCAGTGGTCTGTCTTGTGGAGCCAGTCGAGAGTGTGCTGAGACAGCCGAGAGCGTGTTGAGACAGTGTGGTGACAGCAACTCTTGAGCGCATCGGATTCCGGTCGTTGGTCCTTTTCGCTTCCGGACAAAGTAAACCTTTCATGTGATTAGGACGGAGAGGACCCGCGACAATTGGGAGACGGTGCGTCTCGGGCAGGGATGGGTAAACGTATAAAACTCCACGTATTATACGTGCGTATAATACGCACGTATAATACGCGTAGAAAACGTATAAAACCTAAAAGTCGAGTGATAACTCATTTTTTGCAGAAAAAGCTGCTCTTTAACATGCTAACATTCTATTCATCACATAAGCTTCATCATCAATGAAAGGAAAAAAAATTAAAACGGTTAACCGGTGAAGCCCCGCAATTACATTTAAGTTGGCCACACAAGATTGTCTTTGCCACACACCATTGTAAAATGCATTTCAAAATTGCATGTGCACCAACCATGTGAATGTTGATGCTGCCAAATTGGAATTATTTACTTGCATCTTTTTATAACATCACTGTCGACATTATTGTTAAGCAGCAAATGGATGCAAGAATGGTTGCAATGAGAAAGTGCCAAACACCATCATGCTTTGTCTCACCTTTGCAACGTTCATTTGCTAAGGAAGCTTGTTCCATAACGAGGGTGGCCTCAGAAATCCTGACTGCCGGATTCGATCCGGAGCTGCCTTACCCAACTTCATTGGGCCAACTCAATATTCATCACCGGAAAAATGACTCAGCAGTGACAGCCAGTAAAAAATGGCAAGCACACATGCTTGAAACCACCTAAGTACTAATGCATACAGCATTGGAGTGAAGGCCTGGCAAAAATGCACTGGGTAACCATGCAATCATTGGCACGATCGTTTTATCACGATTGCTTCATTGTTGTTTCATCGCGATCATTTCATCATTAACCTATTTCATTTTCATGGATTTCTTTTCAGATTGTGAATGGGTGTGGTCGTGTGATGTGTGCCGGTTGATGAAGCTTGCTTAAGGGTGTTCTTGAGTGATTGTATCTCTGTAATTGTTGTCTGTTTGTTATTGAATACCTTACAGATAATACAGCTGACAATCGCATATCCTTCCCTTCCCTCCCTTCCTTTTCCCAAGTATGTGATGAACATTGCTGTTTTCTGAGAACTTTGCTGTTTGCCATTGATGATTGCCTTGATGGCATGAGAGCCTGGAGTGCAGACTAAAAAAGACGTTCGCCCAAGATCAACGCAGAGCACGTGGCAGAAAATCTTGCACGAACTGTAAATGTTGATAAAAAGGTTAATCAAAGTCCTGCCAGATGCAAGCAAGAATCCAGCTGTAGGATGGGAGTGAGAATTCTGGAATTTGGGTACTTGGACAGCTTATGGTTTGTCGATGTATGTACCATAGGCACAGCATAGGATCCGGGGATTTCAAGTTCAGATGAATTTTCGGGAGAAAATGACAATTATTTTTCTTGATTTTCGTCAACAGATATATTGTACAACAGTGCGACCTGTTTTGAAAAGAAAGCCACCATGTCTGTAAGCAGTGGTTGGCATTGTGAACGGATCAGCAGGCGATGCGACCACGTCAAGAGATTAGAAAACAAAGTCTCAGTTTTATTTTTTTCCGTTTTTTAACCTCTTCCTCTTGACGTGGTCGTATTGCATGCTGATTCAAATTTTAGACCAAATTTCAGACAAATTTTAGACAAATCCAAATTTTAGATCCAAATTTAAAATACAAATTTTGGACAAAAATCTAAAAATTCAAGTTGAGCTGTTACAATAATCCCTTCCTGTGACCGTCGTCATTTCCGACAATGTGTTCAGGTTTTATTCCTCCCATGTTAACCTCAGTTCTGAAATAACTTCAGAATTGAATTCCTTGTTAAATTCCACCCCCAAGTCATGTGTCACACATGTTAAATTTTTGCACACGTATAATACGTACGTATAAAACACTTTTATACGTACGTATAATACGACGTATTATACGTAGAAAACTCACGTATTATACTTAAGTATTATACTTACCCATCCCTGGTCTCGGGTGTTGCATGCGTGACCTTAACCTGCAGGACATACGGCTGTTTTGTTGCAAGGGGGTCGGAAATGGCTGCAGTGGCAAATCTTGTTTTTTCATTCTGGCTTCTGTTTTTGTTTTTTGCTTTCACCTCAAACCCCGCATCCAGTTATTTTTCGTTGGGGCTTGGCGCCAAGCCACCCAAACATCATAAAAAATCCAATTTCGAAAAATTTTCTCTGGACCCTTCCCATGATTTTTCCCATATCGCCCTGAAGGATCATGGGTCAATCTCTCTTGGTAGACAGAATTTGATTTTTGGTCGCAGTGCCTTGTCCCTCGCCTTGGGCTCTTGTCTTTTCCAACTTCTGTTGATTTGTTGTGGAGATGTTGAGCAGAATCCTGGGCCAACTCCCACCCGTATCCCAACTTCCAAACCAAAATCGGCAAATGCTGCTGCCGGCAGTTCTAAAAAATCAAAAGTGAACCTTGCTTCCGATTCTGATGATTGGATCATGTGTGATCAGTGTTCACAATGGATACCTTTTGGATCGTCTGGATTGTCTGTGTCGTGTCCTTTCAGGATGCGGGTGCCCTGCCATATACTTGCAGATTTTGCATCCTCACAGGTGAATTGGCTTGTCTCAGGGCCGAAATCTGCAACCTAAAGGCAGAGATGCTGGAGTTGCGCAGACCAAGGTCACCACAACCACCACCACCACCCTGCCCACTCGAAGCTGATGTCTCCATTGTTAAAGCGCAGGTGTTGGAGCTGAGCAAATCAAAATCACCACCTCCTTCCTCACTTGCTGTTGATTTGCCCGCAGAGAGTTCAACTGGAAGCAGTCGAAGCGCACCTGTGAGATCTGGTCCTGCCCTCAATATCCGAAAAAACAACTCTTTTCCTCCTCCTGACCCATGCATGCAGGCTGAGCCTGCCCCTGCCACCTCTTCTGTCAGGAAAGGTGATAGGCCAAAGGACGTTGTCTTGTCAATTGGCAGCTCAAATTTAAAATACCTCTTCCCTTTTCTTGGCAAGGCAGATGGATGTACAAGATTTACCAGGTGGAGGAAAGGTCTAGATATTCATGGGGTATATCCAATTTTTCAACAAAGCCTGAAAAGTATGGGTGACTGTACTTTTTCAACAGTTTTTCAAAAGTCGACCAAGATGACTCTTGGTCAACTTAGTCATCGGGGAAATTGATATTATTCATGCATCCGTACCCAATGTTCTTTTGTCAGTCACGAGGTTGATAGGTGACTTCAATACAGCAACCTGTCTAGGTTCTCCAGGAATGAACTTCAGCATGAATATTTGCTCAATCCCCCCTAGGCCGCTTGATCCATTCATAAATCAAAAAATTTCCAAGCTGAACGATGCATTGGCCTCCTTTAGTCATAATCTTGTCAATGTCAACTTTCTGGATCTTCGTCACATCCAATCATCTGCAATCTCCGAGGATGGCTTCCACTATTCTAAAACTGGAGCTCAGAATGTAGCTGTCCAACTTACTCGATCCATCAATTCTTTTTTAGGTCATTGACGATTCTGCCGCCTTTAGTCCAACCTAATGACCCGAAGAATGTTGACATTGACACCATCATATGCAGCAGTGGTGCTGATGGAAATGGGCCGGAGGGATCTACTTACCGCTTCGGCGCGAGAACCTCTGGCCCATTTCCTGATGAACCACCTGTTGAAGCTAACCAGATGGGGTCTAAGTCTCCTTCTCATGGACTTAGAGTGAACATTATTCGCAACAGTGTTTCTCCTCCTGATAGGCTCAGTATAAAATTCACCCTTTCATTGTTACTTTTTAATTCTCGTAGCCTCCTTCCTAAGCGTTATGCATTGCGGCCCATTCTCGATTCTATCGATGCTGATTGTGTGGCTGTCACAGAGACTTGGCTCGATGAATCATGCACAGAAAATGACATTCTTCCCCAAAATTATATAGTTTTTCGTAGAGATCGCTTGAGAACTGGTGGAGGGGTACTCCTGGGAGTGAAACATTCCCTGCAGCCCAAGCTTGTTTACAGCAGTGAAGCATTTGAATTTATTGTAGTTTCTCTTGGATTTTCTTACCCTCCCGCCTTTCTTTTGCTGCTGTATAGACCTCCCAGCGAGTCCGTAAACTGCTTCACTGCAATTTATTTAGAGTTCCTGGCAGCAATCACTCCATGCCTGCAGTCACATCCCCTTGGTTGTAGCTCGCCGATTTTCATCATGGGTGACTTCAACCTCAATGTCCTGCCTTGTCCAGCAGACTGTGTTTATCCAGAAGGATTGCAACGCCTATGTGACAGGTTTTCTTTGAGCCAGGCTGTGAACATTGTCACTAGATCCACTGACATGCTTGAGCCGAATGTTGGAACAGCTATTGATCTTATTTTTCACTGTCCACAGTCAACAGCAATGTCAATCAAATCCCTTATAGGCATGAGTGACCACTTTATGATAAGTGCCTGTTTCCAGGTTGATTGTTGTGCACCTCCCCCTCTCCCTTCCCACCAAAGTGACCTTGGCCGCACATATCTTTTTGACAAATATGACAGGGATGCTGTCGATAGATTACTTGACTTTGCTCTACTTGACTTCTGTAATCTTGACCCCATAGTTGACCAGGGACCTTATTCAATAAACTGTCTTAAGTTAAGAATTCTTAAATCTCTAAGTTTTCTTAACTCTCTAAGTTTAAGACGATCTTAGCAAATTCTAAGTCTAATTCAAAAAGCTGGCTTATCATTGTCTTAAGATTAAGTTTTCTTAAATTTTAAGCATATGCTTATTGTTTATTCCCAACCTTCTTCCACATAGAGGTGGGTATTTGCTGGATGCTTCTTCTTTGTGGGATATAAATGGGAATCTTGAAGTACCTGCCTATCTACCTAGTTAGGAATTTTTTGCAAAGACATGATTGATATGAACTTGATAAAAAAAGTCTCTGCTCCCTTATTTGGATAATAGGTACCTAATATTGTAAACGATAATGTGCATTTTTTTGAATTTTTTGTTGTATTTGGTTGCATTTGGTGAATTTTTATTCAGTCGGTATTCCAATTTTGCACTCTTTTACCACACACATCCACTTTCTAACCTCCCAACACGGGAAAATGACATAGGTAAAATGACACAAAAAAAGACAGGTGATGGGGAGGAAAATACCTACCGAATGAGTTCACATGACCAATTTGCTGCTTGGTGTGCTTTCTTCTGTCAACCAGGTTGACAAAGGAAAGTGCTGGGAAGAAAATGGACTTAGGAGGATTGATGTTAGATAATCAGGAAGGACCCAAATGACTAGCTATATTTGACTGTTGTCACCACTTTTATTCTGTTTCTGTTTGTAAGTGCTCGTAAGTTTAAGTAAGTTGAAGTAATGGGCATTCCCGAGTAGGATGATGAAGACGTCGAAGAAGTGGTCATAAAGGTGGCAAGCGAACTCGGATTTTCCTTGACAAAGGCGGACTTATCAATAATTGCTCATCGTCTGAAGAAACCAGCAAAGTATCCAGCAACAATCGTTTGCAAACTGCTTCGTCAAAAGGATAAATTAGCAATCTTGCGGGAAGCTAAGAGGAAATCAATTGCAGCCGGAAAAATCCTAGATGGTTGTTCCGTCACATCAACTGTCTTCGTTTGGGATCATCTGTCCGAAAGGCAACATAGTCAGGGATGGGCATGGTAGGGTACCTTAGAGGGGGGTAAAGAGGTCTACGACGGGGGGGGGGGGTAGGGCACCGAAAATGCAGGGGGTCTAGAAGGGGTCCAGGGGCAGCGCCCCTGGCAGGGGTTTGGGGGACAGCGCCCCCCAAAAACTGAAGCTTTTTTGATAAATTAGGGGTCCTCAGGTGCCATTTTACGACATTTCATGTCCTTTTTTTCCCTGGAGGGTTTACAGTCGCAAAAGATGGAGCAAGGAAAAAACTGTCAGACACGACTTTCTGGATGAGTTTTTTTTTTCATTTTACCATTATCTGCAAATAACAACAGAAAGTACAAAAGAAACAGAATGTTGCTATTGAAGTCCTGGGGTGTGCAGGGCACACACCAGGACTTCGGCCAAGGGTCCCCTCGGAAAAAGGCTAGGGAGGTAACATCGGCCGAAGGTCAAGGTTACCCCCCTAGCCTTTTTCCGGCTGGGGAATCAAAAAGGTAGTAGGTACAAAAGAAGCAGAATGTTGCTATTGAAGTCCTTCCTGGTGTGTGCAGGGCACAGAGAAGAGTCCTGGTGTGTGCCCTGCACACATCAGGACTCTTTTCCCACCTTTTTCCGATGGTACCCTTGGCCAAGGGTACCATCGGAAAAAGGTGGGAAAAGAAGAGGGATAACATGAATGACAAGGGATTTCTTCAGCACTCTGGACAAGGGCCTCCAACGACCTGAGTTTCTCGGGTGTAGTTCCTCCGGGTTTTGACGAAGAGAATAACTTGAAGTGAAATAGAATGTATGAGATTGTAATTTTTGTAGATAGTTTAAGCCAGACTCCCAACAACACCAGCAAGCCCTCTCCAAGCTTGCCCGTGAATCCGCGACGATAAAGTACCTACTTTCTCCCCGATTCGCCTTTTCACGAGAACCGCCTGACGAGAACTCCGAGGTTACCCCCCCCAGCCTTTTTCCGAGGGTACCCTTAGCCGAAGGGTACCCTCAGAAAAGGGCTGCGGGGTAACCTCGGCCTTCTGCCAGGGGGGGTAACCCCCCTACCCCCCTCCCCTATGCCAAACCCTGAACATAGTCAACACAAGTCATCTCATGCTGAATCTCTAATCAGCATGGTTTCGGCCAGCATGATGAATCTGCTTTAAAACTAAACTGCAAAAAGGTGGCTTGAAACAAGTCATGGAATCGCAAAAAGGTCACAAAAACGTTACTCTGAAGTAAACTGATTGCGATAAAAAGTGTGGGATTGTTATTGAGGTTCATCATTTGCCATCTTGAGCTGACTGCCAGCCATACAGCTGGTGGCTCGGCATGAACCTTGTTGCACATATTGGCTTGCAAGGAGAGCCATACCCAAAAGGCCTAAGCGTAGCCCAACTCGCTTTGCATTCCACGTAATCGACTTGGATCAGTTTTACGGCATGTGACAACCTGCAGGATTTCCCCGAAGAGAGTCATGCTCGCAGAGCGCGACATGTGGCTTGCTAGTTTCCACGTATATGTGTGGCTTGTATGAAGCGTAACCTGCCAGGCCTCTGCCTTGGACCTGGACTGGGTGTGTTCTTTAGGTGCTCTCTGATGCTGCACAGGGGATATCCTTCTTAACGTACCATAAGAAGATGGGCTTATGCCCCCTTCCAGCAGCACAACCAGGAGTACAAGGAAGGTCTCACATCCATATGTCATCTAGGCCCAATGCCACTCAGCTTTGGCTTTCTGATGAGAAATTGTGCCAGCGACGTGGTGTGTGCTGCTGGTTACAGATACCTTCTTCTGTCATGTTCAGTATGGTCTAAGGAAAGTCCTAAAACACCATCCCAACACTGCTGAAAATGTCTCGCAAGACTTCTGTATAATTTTAATCTAGGATTTCACCACAAATTGGAAGAATAGCCATACCCCTCCTTCAGGCACCTACGAATTCCAGCAAAGGATTGGTCCGTTGTGGATAAACAAAGGTAATTTCTCGCTCTTGTTCGAGGTTATAAAGTGCAACTTATCAGAATAAAGTAGAAAAGATGCCACACAATAGCCTACAGCAGGATACGGTCAAATTTATATGCATGCAGTTAAAGACTCCCACAAAATAACCTGATAATCCACCACAAAAAGGCTAAAAATCCAGTTAAAGACAAAGTTAGGGTAGCCCATCAGCAGTCCTAAAATTATCTTAACTTTTACATGGAAGTAAATGACAGCTGTCTTAAACCGATCATAAACTCAAAGAACATTTTAAGGTGGAGCTTTAAGTTAAGACCCCTTTTTGAATAAGAAAAATAAGTCTAAGACCGAACTTAGCACATTTTAAGGTGCAGCTTAGTGCTAAGACAGCTTCTTGAATAAGGTCCCAGGATGACTTCCTTGTTGATCGGTATGAGCTTTGGGCCTACTCGGAGGGAAACTAGAATTTTTGATATTCAAAAAACAGTTGATCAGAAATCATCAATCTTTTTAATTTTGATTTGAATATATTTTTTGTGGGACTAAGCTGTAGTTGTGAAGGTAGCTGATTCCACAGCCGAACACCCAGAACTCCCATTGAGAACTTTCCTGCATTTGTATGAAACCTGGATATAGACATATTGCATTTGGCATGTGATCTCAAAGATCGATGGGTGCAGCTTTCAGCATCGGACACTGGATGGGAAGAAAGTCTCTCTGACTGGGACATTTACCCTTTCTTGCATAAACAAGAACAAGTAATTGATAATAAATGATTTGGTATAGGTTCAACAGCCCTAGGTGAGCAAAAGCTTGCCTGGTCGGGGCATTAAACGAGAGTCCTGCCAAATCCTTACAGCTCTCTTGTGCATCTTGTTGATTGGTAAAAGTATGGATTCTGTGGTAGATCCCCAAATTGCAGCTCCGTATCTCAAGTAAGATTCGAAATGTGCACGAAATAGAGGTAGTAAACATGATTTTGGCAGTGAAGTCCTTCCAACACGCAGGACATAAAGACCAAAAACTAACTTCTTAAATTGTGGATCATTTACTAATTGCCAGTTAGAGGTAGAGGCAGTTATGTACCTACCTACCTCGTACCTAGGTACCTGCGTACGTACCCACCATAGCATGTGTAAAAAGGATGGGTGAGGTTGATGGTGCGAAAAGCTTGGTAGGTACCTACCTACCTTACCTACCTATGCATGCAGCATTATCGACAAACATCGATGACAAAAATGCAAACTTAAAAACACCGAACCATGTCCGCCATTTCGCTCAAAATTGGTATTCAATTTTGGGTCTCTATTATGGGCAGCATGCCTCAACGAAAACCCTGCTTCGTCCAACCTTCTCCAGAGGAACAAATCGAATCGAAGTGGGAGTCTCCATTGCATCAGATCTCTCGAATCGAATCTTTTTTTAAAACTGCGGAGTCCCAGCCAAAAAGTGTTTGCTACCCCTCATCGCCGACGCGAAAAAGTCAAAGAAGGCCAGAAACAATGAATTCAGAAAAGATCCAAAATGGTTGGAGTGCACATGAAATTTCTGAACTGCACAGCATCAACATGGATGCAGGCGTGATGATGGCAGCAGTCACAAAGAGTTCAATTTCAATTTTTTCCACAGCATTCGCGAAGATTTTTTTTTTTTTTTTTTACTGTTGGCCATAATCATATTTTTTTGGCCATTTTTTCATATTGTTTGCATTTTATTGTTTGATTTTCAAAATTTGATTTCAAAACAAAAAACAATCCAAGATGACAAATTCAAATTTTCACAACACATGTCAAAAACCAATTTTGTGCACAGATATTTCCATGAAAATTGAAATGTGCATGAATGAAATCACCAACCTCGCAAAGATCCATCATCGCCACCAAGTGCACAATATGAACCATAATTGGTGAACATGAACAGCAGAAGCATCGATTGTAGCCGGCATGTTAAGGAATCCAGATGCGAAGCCGTTGTTTAAAACCAGGAAGATCCAATCAGTTGTTTAAACCAGGAAGATCCAATCAAGAATAGACACCACCGATGAAATGGTAGATAAGCACCAAAACATTGGCTCAGAGGTAGAAGAAGCCAAAATGCACAGTAAGAATATTATTGGTTTTTATTCACCTAGAAAAAAATGGCATATCGGCAATGATGAATCATTGCGAGGTTGGATTAAGAAAAAGAAAATTAGTGTTTTTTTTCTTATTATTTCATTGACGACAATGCAAGAAAATATGAGATGGGTAGGCCTACCTATCTTTTTGATAGGCCTATCGGGGCAATAGCCTCTCAATACCTGATGATAGAAATCAATCATAGAAGTGCAAAGACTTCTGGAGGAAATTGCACCAAACAAACAGGAGGGGAATAAAACAAAAACAAGTTCCCCAGAGGCATCACCTCCCACAAATGGTCAACTCGCCTCGGACAAACTAAAGGGAGCTAAGTGTAAGAAACTTTAATTTCTGGTCCTGCGATTTTCCATTTAAAATCCATTGTTGTTCAAGAATATTTTTCATTTCTCTGTTTTCACCTAGCTCCCTTCAATTTGTACTAGGCGAACTTCTTGAAAAGTTTCAGCAGAGAGTAAAATGGTCAATCATTTTTAGCAGGCACCCAACTCAAGCCCCCCGCCACACCCCAAAAGTTCAAACTCAAAATGCAGCATGTCTTTTGAGCATTTCCTTTCAATTGGCATTTTAGGGTGTGGCAGGAGAACTCAAGCCGGGAACCCACTAAAAGTTCAAACTCAAAATGCAGTGCGGCCTCAACTCAACTTTTATATGCCCGAAGGGGCAAACAAAAAAGTGTTTCGTATTATTTTCAATAAGAAGATGCAAATCCAATCAATTTCTTAACGGAAAATCAATAATATGTTGGCACCAGGTCATTTCAGGCCTGATCCACCAAATAGCTTGACTCTACAAAAAATGCCAAAATTCAAATAAATGCAAAAATCAAAAACCAAACTTCTTATACGCGAAAGTATTCAAAAAATAATTGATTGTTAATCATGCAGCGCTTCAGTCGCTTCTTAAATTGCATATAATTGGGACAAAGACGCAGTTCATTGGGCAGAGAGTTCCATAATCTAACGCCAAGGTGCTGTAAGGAAAAACGCCCAAATCGAGTAATTACCCTTGCAGGTATAAGCTTTGCTGTACCGACAGAACGCAAAGCAGGCAAGTCCGCCCTCATGTCTGCATGAAACAAACCTTCACCTGCCATAAAGCCATAATAAGATGGGCCTTTACCATAGTACGTTTTGTGCACAACAAGTAATATTTGGAAATATATAATCTGATATACATTTAAAATCTCAAAATCCTTAAAAATTTCCCTAGTTGGGGCACGATACGGAAGGCGGGCCAAGATGCGCACTGCTTTTTTTTGGATTAGGAGAACAGGCTTAATCACCTTGTCAAAAGAAGAACCCCAAATCATGGCGCAATACCGGAGGTGAGATTCGAAATGAGCATGATAGAGTAGTCGGACACAGGATATGGGCAAGTTAGAAGCAGCCATCCTAAGGATAAAGACACCAAAAGCAAGTTTGGATAGGAGAATTTTCGTGTTTTCCTTCCATGTTAGGCAATCATCTAAAACTAAACCCAAAATTTTCACAATTTTAACAATTGGAAATCGAGAACAACCGACACGAATAACATCAATTGGCATTGCTGGAACATTCAAACAAACAGGAACTAAACTTGAAAAAAAAATGCAACTAGTTTTAGCAACATTAACAACCAATCTATTATTCAGACACCATAACAAGACATGATTGATTAAATTTTGAATTTATCTTGCAAAACCAAGGGTGATTGTGCAGATGCAAACACAGTGATGTCGTCTGCATATGCAACGGCAAATATGTCATGTGAAATTGAGAAAAAAAGATCATTTACAAAAATATTGAAGAGCAGCGGACCCAAAATGCTGCCCTGTGGAACCCCTTTGTTGGTAGGTTGTGGAACTGAAACATGGTCTACAATACGGACCGATTGAAACCTTCCAGAAAGATAGGAACTAAGCAAGTTGAAAACATGACCTCGAACACCATATCGGTAAAGCTTATTGAGAAGGATGGCATGGTCGATGGTGTCAAAAGCTTTTGAAAGGTCGACAAACAAAGCTCCTGAGTACATATGAACATCCATCTTTGTTCTTATATAATTACACACATTAATCAAAGCATCCAAAGTGGAGCGGCCTGGGCAAAATCCAAACTGAGCCGGAGAAAGCAAGGAGTGCATACTAAAAAAAGAATACAATCTTACATGCATAGCCTTCTCAACAACCTTACTGATAACTGGCAAAATTGCAATCGGGCGAAAATCAGAAACATCGATGGAATTTTTCTTTTTAGGTATTGGAACAACAATGGCATATTTTAAATCAGAAGGAAAAGTACCTGACGAAAATATGCAGTTTACAAGATAACAAATTGGACCTTTAAGAAAAGAGGAAACATTTTTTAAAAGCATAGCAGAAAATCCAAGACCATCTGGACACGAATTATTTAAATTAAGAATTAGGCTATGAACTTCCATCTCATCGACCGGAGTCAAATAGAGTGTCTGGTCATTCCAAATGGACATTGAGGAAAAGACACCAGCTGTGACCTTGCAATGGGAAGATGCATTTAAAAAGAAAGTTTGCAAATGGTCTGCAACTTGAGCAGGATCACAAAGAATGTCCCCCTGATGATTTTTAACAGCCAACGGGATCCTTTCTGGTATCCTTTTGTTAATTGCTTGACTCATAACTTGCCACAATTGCTTGGGGTTCGATGCGGATGCGATATGTTTGTGGAAATAATCATTTTTTGATTGAGCCCAGGCATGGCCAATATAATCTGACAGCTCTCTCACCCGCCTATTAAGATTAACATTGAAGGGCCTGCGGAAAAGTTTAGATTTTAAATTGTCCCTAAGTGTTAATAGTCTTGCCAATTCAGGACAAACCCAGGGTGTCAGCAGGTAAGTTGAAAACTTCTTGCCCCTTGCAGGGACAACGATCTCCGAGAGGTCTTTAGCAACCTGAAGGTGATTCCTAAACTTCGTCCAAACAATGTCAGGGTCCTGAGACTCCCGGATGTCAGACCAGTTGGTGTCAGCAAGAGCTCTTACCCATCTCAGAGTAGAGACCTTTGTGTAAACAGAAGAAGCAGTGGCTGAGAAGGAAATCTGAGACTGGGGGGTAAGCCCTGGAAGAGAAATGAAGACCGGATAGTGGTCCGATATTGAGTAAGATACTACACCTGAACAACAATCCACCAAAATATTACAAAAAACCATATCTATAATAGAACTAGTAATCAGATTTCTTCTGGTCGGCAAAGAAATGCAGGAATAAAATTGGTTTGAGTACATCAACTGATAAAACTCCAAGGCTTGTGCATCAGACCGGTTTAAATCAACATTAAAGTCACCCATGAGAATGCACCTAGTTAAGTCATACCCTGCATTGAAAAAGGCAACTAACTTCTCAATAAAATGACCCAAAGGACAAGATGGGGACCTATAGATGCAAAGAATGGTAATATCCAAGTTAATCTGCTGCCTCAAGTCATAAGAAATGCAAATACCTGCAGCTTCCACAAGGCCCTCAATTTGTAGGCAGGACAGATCAATCTCTTGGTAAAGGTAGTGATTACGAACATATATGGCAACCCCTCCTCCTATTTTACTCGTCCTATTCACAAAAAAGAAGAGAAGCCAGGAATACCTAAGAGGGGACTGCTAGCATCAGTGGCCCAAGTTTCGGTGACACCTACAACCTGTATTGCATCTGCAGCATGGCTATTTCCCAACAGAAATTTTAGCTTATCCAAGTTCTTCACCAAACTGCGAACATTACATTGAACAGCAAGAAAAATTTCAAAGTAGACAACAGTTTCTGAAATTCAACTAAATTATACTGTTTACAAGAGACGTTTGGAAAAAATCCATTTTTATAAGACAGAGGAAGGCACTCCTACTAGGTGCACGGAGCGATCCATTTTGAATCTAGGTGAGCATCAGTTCGGGATCCTTGGAGTGGAAAGCTTAACAAGGTCAGCCTCTGATTCCACCAGGACTGCACGTGAACCCTGCTTCTGACGAAGAAAAATTCGACAGTCTTTCACCCACAGAAACTGCCAAGCATATCGCTCCTTGAACTTTCTCGCACTTGAGTAAAGATCCTGATAATATTTGATCAAGTGATCCGATGCAAAGATCTGTGAGTTTGGAAGATCCTTGAATCCAATATCATGCAATGACGGTTTAGCCAGTTTAACCTTTGCTATGAACATGTTCTTCACCTGACGGGACACAAACTTTATGAGCAATGAACGTGAACCATTGCTGTTCGCAGCATTGAGATAATGTGCTGCATCCACCTGATGGACATAGGAGATGGGAAACTGGATGAACTTTGCAAGGGCCTCAACCAGTTCCTGTATCGCAGATGGTTTTGCAATTGGATTGATGAAGGGTAAACCCCTAACGATAACATTGTTGATTCTGAGATATTGTGACGTATGAAGATTAGCCTGCTTCAGGATAGCTACATCCTGGCACAAACCATCTGTTGTTGCTTGTTGTTGAGCCACACCTCCAGATTCACAATTTTTGGTCAACTTTCACGACGAAAACAAAAAACCAGCTCAAATTCAAACAAACACACCATCGAAAATCCAACCCGGTTTGGGTGTGTTCGTCATCGCGTATTTTGCAATTTTAGAATTATTTGTCATTTGAAAATTGTCACCACACCATGTCAATATAGAATGAATAGGTGTATTGAAAAATCCCAAAAGACAGCCTCAAGCAAAAATTTTGCAAAGCACCACAAAGAAAATGGGAGGGCAAAAATTTATACGACTAGACTAATAATTTAAGGGTAAATCCACCTTTACCATGCCAGACCAAATCAACGGACAAAGAGTGAAGCAATCAAAGATCAAATTGGTGAATTGCATGAAGAATACAACACAAATAGAAGCAATAATAATTACAAAACACGACAAAAAACCAACTTAAATAATTTTATATCTTCATGAAATGGAATGGATGAAAATAGAAACGGAAAAAATGATGTTGTTATCCCGAGAAAAAAACAACAAATTGCGAAGGAAATAAAAAAAAACAGCAGGTCTGACTTCTGAGCCTCTGAGGGCAGCCAAAACATTTGGCACAAAATTTCCTCTCGCCGAATCTGACAGCAAAAATAATGCCTCGGCCTGTCCAAAAAAGGCAAAGAAAAAACAATGGAAAAACTGGAAGAAATGACAGCTGGAATTTGAAATGCAAAAAGTGAAGTAAGAAAAAATCAAAGAAGGAAAAAATTTCATTTTTCGTGGCCTTGGTTCAAAAATTGGACACATTGAAGATCTTGATCAATTCAAAGAAAAAAAAAATAAATTGGCAGCCACATTCCACAGAAAAATGTTCTTTGCTTCCCCACGAAGAGAATTGAAACGAAAAAAAAGTAAAAAATTTTTGACCCCGGTGGGGCTTGAACCACCAACCCTTGGCACCAATGTAGACGCATTAACCGATTGCGCCATTGGGACCGCTGCCGAAATTCAATTTCAAACTGTCACTTTGATCGCCGCGACTGGCGACCGCACGGACTTTGTTTTTCCAATTTTTCTTCGCTTGATTTTGTGCACCACATGACATGATGGACAATAGACGGCAGATGTGCAATGCGCGGAATGGCGAAATTTGTTGCATATGCGTTCTTGTTGCTCTTATGGCCGCCATCTAGTGTTCGACGATGCTTCTTGTTCGGCCAGGCAGCAACCACAAAGCTGTTTGAGTTGTCTTGTTCGAAATTTTGGATCTGTTTGTGTTTTTGCAAAATTTTTTTTTTTTCTTCAAGTTTTTGACCGAGATTTTTTCCTCTGTGAATTTTTTTCTTTTTTTCTTTTCTTTTTTTTTTGGATTCGAGTGGATTCGCGAATCCTCGAATCCAAAAGGACGAATCCGAAATGCTCGAATCCGAATCCGAATCCAAAAAGCTCGAATCCGAATCCGAATCCTGAGACTCGAATCCGAATCCAAAATTTTCGAATCCGAATCCATCTCCGGATTCGGATTCGAGCTCGAATCCGAATCCGGATTCGCACACCCCTAGTACCTACCTACCATTCTTCGAGAAAACCTTTTCTCTGTTCTCTGCCGGGTCCAACGTTTCAGGTGTTGTTGTTTCAGGTGTTGTTGTTCTGAACATCATTCTGGTGGTAGATTCTGGGCATCATTTGGAATGTGTTGTGATTTAGGTAATCCCAGCCCCTTTGATGGGCGATGGCCTGCATTGTAGGGGTGTGCGAATCCAACTCGAATCCAAAAAAATCGAATCCGAATCCTGTCCTTCGAACCCGAATCCCGATTTCACGAATCCGAATCCAAAATGCTCGAATCCGAATCCTGAGGCTCGAATCCGAATCCAATATTTTCGAATCCGAATCCTTGGTGTCGAATCCGAATCTAATCCTGAGCAAAAATGGTCAAAAGAGAAGACAATACCTATTCACAAGTTTAGAGAAGCCAATTTTCATAAGTTTTCGCTGAGTTGCGGGTTCTTCCAACAGAGGTGGGCTGGCTAGAAGTTCTGCCTAGAGGTATTTTGGACTCGTCATCTCTCAATGAAATATACCTACAAGATTATGGATAATTTACTAATTTAGCCAGTGATACGAGGCAGGTAGTTAGGTCCCTACCTACCTTCGTACCCACCCACAGCATGTGTAAAAAGGATGGGTCAGGTTGATGGTGCGAAAAGCTAGGTAGGTACCTACCTATGCATGCAGCATGATCGACAAACATCGATTACAAAAATACACACTTAAAAAGACCGAACCATGTCCTCCATTTCGCTCCAAATTGGTAGGTATTCAATTTTGGGTCTCTATGGGCAGGTACCTCCACGAAAACCCTGCTTCGTCCAACCTTCTCCAGAGTTTCAAATCGAATCGAAGTGGGAGTCTCCATTGCATCAGATTTCTCGAATCAAATCTTTTTTTTTAACTGCGGTGTCCCAGCCAAAAAGTGTTGCGACCCCTCATCGCCGACGCGAAAAAGTCCAAGACGGCCAGCAGGGATGGGTAAGTATAATACTTAAGTATTATACGTGAGTTTTCTACGTATAATACGTCGTATTATACGTACGTATAAAAGTGTTTTATACGTACGTATTATACGTGTGCAAAAAATTTAACATGTGTGACACATGACTTGGGGGTGGAATTTAACAAGGAATTCAATTTGAAGTTGTATCACAACTTAGTGCAGGTAGGAGGAATAAAACCTGAATTTGTCACAAATTATGACGATCACATGAAGGGACAAAATAGGTACCTAACAGCTCAAATTGCTTTTTGGATTTTTGTCTAAAATGATGGCTTTGGACAGCAGGCGATACAACCACATCAAGAGGTTAAAAAGCAAAGTTGCAAAAAATAAAACTGTGACTTTGTTTTTAACCACTTAACGTGGTCATATCGCCTGCTGATCAGGGATGGGTAAACGTATAAAACTCCACGTATAATACGTGCGT
>JASGXE010016935.1:0-11110 GCA_030068105.1 Sinentomon sp. SZTP_YWyxl
GTACATTAATTCCACCGCCGCTATACAGAGCCATAATGACCAAGGATCGCAGGAAAGCGAGACTTTTAAAAGGAAAGCAAGACTTTTAGGACACTCTTGCGCGAATGAAAAACGCACGTTCAATAATTTTCCTACAATCTGTTTCCAGAAAACATCTGAAATTTTCAAAACTTGGACCTCGAAGTATGGAAACGTATTTGGGTAAGTGAATTTACTGCGTCCTTTTCAAGTTCAGTCGCATTTTGTAAAAATAATGAACAGCAATAATCGCCATCAACAGCAGTGATCTTAAAAGGAAATTTCTTAAATCCCTGAATAAAGAAACTAGCTTTCCCTCAATATTGGTCCTAATGGCTCCCTTTGCGATACCCCCTTTTTCTAAGGCATCTGCTTTCAATGAATTTTTTCAAGTGTTTTTATTTCGACCGATGACCATTTCGATTATCCTGATGATGCGAGTCCCGTTGGTCTTCCCCATCATGCTGACAATACCCCATTAATAATAAACTCCCGTGGTGTTGAAAAATTATTGTCAGGAATAAAAGCAAAAAAGCCCCCTGGCCCGGATGGATTGCCTGGTCGATTATTGAAAGAGCTTGCCCCGTCGCTGTCCACTGCGTTCAGTGCTTTATTTGAGCTAATTTGCTCCCATGGAACAATCCCAGCTGACTGGAAAAGAGCCACTGTCACACCAATCCCCAAGAAAGGATATCCAAAAAATAAACCGGAGGGATATCGACCAATCTCCCTCACTTGCATCGCCTCCAAATTATTTGAACGTATTATTGCAAACTTTCTTATGTCCTTTCTCAATAGCAATCACTTACTCCATCCTAACCAATTTGGTTTTCGCCAAAAACGGTCTTGTGAGACTCAACTTATCCTTTTTGTGGCGAAATAGCTCGTTCACTGGATAAAAAAACTCCCGTTCATGCCATTTTCCTTGATTTGACAAAGGCCTTTGACCTGGTATCTCATGCAAAACTTCTATTTAAGTTGCATAAGCTCAATGTACCACCACAACTCGTTAAAATGATCAGCTCCATCCTTTCAAATAGAAGACAGCAGGTTTTGGTGGAGAGTAACCTGGGAGCCATCCAGAGTAACTTCTGGGGTTCCTCAGGGTAGCGTACTGGGTCCTATTTTGTTCCTTATTTACATAAATGACATTTCAGCAGATATTTCCTCCTCGTTACGGCTGTTTGTGACGATATTGTTATCTATCGACCAATTGTGGCAGTGTCCGACCATACGGGACTCGCGTCTGACCTTAATGCTGTTGACCGCAGGTGCGAAAGGTGGGGAATCAAAATCAATAGCAGTAGGTCGAAGGTCATGCATTTTCAATGCGGTGGAAAATGCCGTTGTTGACCCGAGTTTTTCTTCCCCATTTTTTTGACGGTCAGGCCTTGGAAGTGGTCGAAAATTTCAGATATCTTGGGGTAATTTTGGCAAGTGACTTGAGCTGGAGTACCCATATCCAAGCAACTCTCAGTAAAGCTTCCGCCACGTTAGGATACATTAATCGTAATTTGAAATATGCCACAGTAAAGCAGAAAAAACTTGCTTATGTTTCCCTTGTTCTCCCGATTCTTGAATATGCATGTGCAGTGTGGCACCCCTCTAAGCGTTTCAGACATAGAGGCCCTGGAAAGTATTCAAAGACGTGCTGCAAGAACAATAACCGGCATTTTTGACAGGACGTCAAGTGTGACGGCAATGTTGCGTGATCTGAATATGCAGACACTTGTGGCGAGACGTCAATCCCACTGCTTGAACTTATTGCGGGACATTATCTTAAATGAGTTTGATTTCCCCCTCCCATGCAATTATTCAATGAAACCCGTTCAACGTAGAACTGATAATGGGTTGAGCTTTGTGCTACCATTCTGCAAGCGGAACACATTGTTCAATTCCTTCTTTCCCCGTACTATCACTGAGTGGAATGCTCTTCCTGGAGACTCTCCCTTGATATCCGCCACTCTTTCCCGCATTTCTCGCGCCAGCGAACTGTAAACATCTTTTGCCCATTTCCATTTTTTCAATTTCGTTGATTAACCTGTTGACAAGGCTTTTACTGCTGACTTTTTACAATTTTTAACATGCATCCTGATGCAGCGCAAATCATTTTTGCTGTTTTCAATGTAATAATAATAATAATAATAATAAAAGTGCCATTGACAAATTACATCATTGGTATACGTTTCCAATGCGAGTATAATCTGCGAACAAAGTGCGTTCGCCGAACTTCTTCTGGGAGACGTTCAAACGTTTTGGTAGAA
Organism: Sinentomon sp. SZTP_YWyxl; assembly: GCA_030068105.1. Taxonomy (NCBI): domain Eukaryota; kingdom Metazoa; phylum Arthropoda; class Protura; order Sinentomata; family Sinentomidae; genus Sinentomon; species Sinentomon sp. SZTP_YWyxl. The sequence continues at coordinate 2,283 of JASGXE010016935.1, forward strand.
TATGAAAAACATGTATTCGTAGTACATATCGGTCTCAATTATTAATCTCATCATTCTTTGCGCGTTCCAAAGAGTTCAGCAGCTTTGCCATTATAAGATCCCAGAAGGAAATCATAAGAAATCGCGCGGTCGGATTGGAAGAATAAACCGTTCGGATCACATAAGATTTCCCTAATTTGCAAAGGCGACAAAAGAAATCTCCTTCCCTTGATGGAATGAATATAAACATACTCACGTATTCTATTGCCTGATATGGCCATTTATCTTCCGCAGATTCTACCGTGGATTGGAGCCGACTGTAATTGTCCAGGATTTGGAACTGATGAAATTAATTCTAGTTAAGGATTTCAGCAATTTTGTGGACAGGCCGGTGAGTTAAGACCACTGAGCATCCCTTCTCGATCGTCGGGCTAATAAAAGAGCAGACCTGAAGTGCTTTGAAATCACCGTCATGATTGCAGCACCGGAAAAGATGTAACTTAAACACGGGCCATTGAGATTTTTCATACCAATGACAAAAAGGATTTCTCACTGCAGCAAACAAACTTCAGCTTTACTTGCAGATGCAGCATTGGGGCATATATAGGTTTGCGAGTATATCACTTTAAATATCGATGAAACGCTTGAAAAGAAATGATTTAGTGGGCCTCATACATGATTTCCATACGCATTTAAGCAATATGAAGTCATGCACTTCGTCATTTCTGATCAGTAAGTGTGATGATGTTGTCGGAAAGCCACTATTAACTAATCATTACGAGTCCAGTGACTCACAGTCATCCTAATCACTCCATACTGACGACCACAGAAAACTTGTGATTCTATGAATTGTATGACAAAAGTCATACAATTCATAGAATCAGGGTTTGGTTGGGGAGCGTATGGTTGAGGAGCGTATGGAATTCATGTCTGAAGCCCACAACTTATTCGGATTGAAGACACAATCTGAGAATCCCCTCGATATGCTTCGAATGAAACCGGTATCCAGCGACAATAACATTTCAGAAACTGCCGATTTCATCAGTCACACCAAAATTGAGCTGTGTATTTGAATGACGGAGCGTAAGCATTCTCAACTGAACCTTTCAAATTGAAAAGGAGTTTGGACACTTCAAAATTTGCAATGACACATGTTTGCGGATGAAGTATGATGTGTGTCTACCATTGCTCCTTGGTTGAGAGTTTCTTTGTACTGTGGTCCATCTTCGTCACCAGAGAAACTGGCATAGGTATATCGTGCTTGATTACGCAGTTATACACAACAATTCAGGTATGCAGTGTACAACTGCGTATCGTTTTTCAGTAATTTCGGGTTCAGATGGTGCTGCTATTAATCATGGCTGGGTGTTTCAGGATCAATGGAATCCGGAGGAGACAGTGATTCCTCCGGATTCCATTGATCATGAAACACCCATCTACTGCCCAACTACTGGTGTGCAACGGGCACCAAGACCATTACAATGCGATGCATGTGTCTCGCGGACAAAAGTGGATGATACACTTGTCAAAAACGCATGATCATGCCATGGAACACATGTGGATCCTTCCGAAAAAATCGGATGGACCCTCAACTCCATAAAACATTGAATCTTAGAGTCCTCTACTGAATCGCGCCTCCAAAAGCAAGGTTTTCATCGTAGTTTGATTCTTATGCCTGCTAGTCAAACAGCAGATCCAGACACATTTTCAGAGGAAATGGAAAGTGATGTTTCTGGGTGCTCCTACCCATCGCCATCAGCTAGGATTCTGAAACCCAAGAAAGATTTATGAAAGACGGGAGTTCCGGAAGTTAATCAATCTTTTCACGTTGGAATTAGCTATGTTGCACTCTTCACACTTTTCAGTCTGTTGTGCTAGTTTTGTTGATCGTTAATTCACCGGGAGATATTTGAAGTGGTCAGTTTGAAGAATTTGGTTTGGAGATTTTGTGAGATGATTTGGAAAAATTTAGTTTTTAAGAATTTGGTCAGGCAGGTGCACAGCAATTGTTTGGCAAAAACCGCATTCGCACCTGCATGCAGCAGTAAGTTAGGATTGTGGTCCTGTCTATTAATTTGGTTTTAGCTTTTTGCATGTCTAAGCACATATTAACACAAGTGTTACGCGATCCGTATCCCCAACAGATACAACAGAAGAGTTATCCACAAAGCTGCTTGTTAAGTCTTGCTATGGATGATATAAGAAGGCAATCTTTGTCATTCGAAAATGCCTTTTTCGTCTGCTCGCGTTTTTGTATTAGTTGTAATTTTCGTCTGAAATGGAAAGTCTGAGCCACTTGGTGCAATATTTATTTTGTTATGAAATTGCACCGTGGATTATCACGGCATGTATCAAAGCATGCTTTTCATTTTTCGGCACAAAGATGCCACGTCTACTCATATAATTCAATCAACCAATCTATCGCGTTTACCAATTTATTCGCTGTGGGTAGCTGAACGACTTCTAAAATACGATTCGTATCGATTCCTTTGGCGTGAGCCCAGTCCTGTCAAGAGTCATAAATTCTCTACCTCTGCTGGAGAGTTATTCCTAAAAAATGGTCTCGACAGAACTTTGAGAAACATCTAATCATCTCTTCATAAAGCCCGGTAATCCATTGCAGCGTTTGTTTCTTCGTTTTCGCAGGACATGGTTGGAGGTGGGGGATCTCTTATCAGTGCAAAAGGCCAAGCCTGGAAAGATTTACGTCACTGTTTGAATCCCGCATTCAGCGGCTGGAAGCTGAAAACGGTCAGTTCTAAAAAATTCAAAATTGATCGAATTCATAGATTTTGTCGCAACAGTTATCTTTCTGTTTGTGTGCATGTCCTCCTGAGACAAACATTTTCCACTAAGATTCTTAATGTCCGGCTATCAGTAGATTTTTCAAGGAATTATGTTGTGTGCCATTCATGCAAGCTACAACTGAGGGTAAAAAGTCCAGGAGCTCTAGCCCTTGCTGGGATAACTCGAAATTGTCGCCTAGCTGAGATTTGATGTGGTGGGATTCATCTAGCATTTACGGGGTATTTTCTGGTTGTCTTAGCGAAGGTTTTAATCGGGGATGGGGTGGTTTTGAGCCTAAAATCGTAGTCGCAGCTTTTCTCAGCTGCCATCAGCGTAAAGCCCCTACTAACAAGAAACATAAGCAGATGCAAAATAGCTTTTACGCACCAAGAAGGGCTTCCAATACGAATCATTGCGATGCAATTCATGCTTTTGTCAACAGTGATAAATGTAGCCTTTTTAAACCTCTTGTATATATACAGGAGCCACCCACAGAGTACAAAAATCGTTCAAAGGCCAACTTCATCACTACCGACTTTCTCAACAAGTTCCAAGACCAAGTTCGTTTTCAAAAACCACTTATTCAAAGATAACGTTCGTCCATTCAAAAATGATACCCGATCAAAAAGTATCCATAAAAAACAAATTCCCCATGACGGTACTTGGCGAGTGATTGCTGACATAAGAAACTAGAAAAGCTTCTTTTGGAAAAGCGACAAAGTGGAAAAGGCAAAAAATTATGAATACAATCCCAAAACGATGACTGGGTGTTACTGTTAGAGAAACCAGGTTGACAATCAAAGGTGGATTCCAATTTAATCGGTAACCATCAAATGGTACCAGATCCAAAGTCCATTACCTTTCCTGTTTGAGCAGAAACCGGCAATTGCAATTCGGCATTCCCAAAAACAAATCTCTTTCCTTACCAACGAAACACAGATTTCATTTTCGGGTCGTTTTTGCCTGAAGTGATATCTGTTAATCATTTTTCTCGTTTTTCCCCGGTGTTTTTTAACCAAATAACACCTTAACCTCTTGAGTTTCCAAGAAGTCCACTACCCAATTTCGCAAAAATCACTTTTTGGCATTCATGCATTTCCCCGCCAAACAAGATGCTTCGCTAATGTTCGGATAATTAAAAAGGTTAACTCGTGATAAATTTTGCTGAATTTCAGATCAACCCAATAGTTGGACAGAGCTGTGACAGATTAATGGAAGTGTTAGAAGTCAAGAGCAAATCAGGAAAATCATTCGATATTATTGAATCACTGCAGGCTACAGCATTGGATGCCATGTTCAAATTCCTGTTAGCCATAGACGTGGATGTGCATCAGAATTGGAATGTGAGTTTCGGAGTTTTCGGAGGAGTGAAGAAAACGTACACACCATGGTGTTTAGAAAAGGGCGACAGGCCGCAAACATCAGTGGGATAGCCATCAATGGTCTTTCAACCTGTTTCAGTTGATGTACTTTTAATTCAGCGATTCAGTTGATGGATATATTTCCAGCGCCTACCGATCGGTCACCAAGATAAATTTATGCAGGCTCGTTCCCATGATCTTTAATAGATTGGTTACTGCGCAATAACTTGAACATGTCTCATTTTTGCCCGTTTTACACTTTGGTAACACGCAGAGCAACGTTGCTGAGTTCTATCGTAACCAAACCTGATTTCCGTAGCAGCAACGGCGGGGATCTTCAGGCCCCCAAATCTATAGTGAATTCTTATAACGGGTTGTTTCAACTAGCAGTGTTTCAATGAATAAAAAAAAGACATTGTTACTCATTTTATTCATTATTATTCATTGGTATTCATTGTTCACTGTCCATTGTTATTCATTGCTATTCTTGGATAGTCATTGTTTTCGTTGATCTTCATTGTTATTTGGTGTTATCCATCGATGTTCTATGTTAATCGTTGTTCTTCTATCATATTAATTTTTATTGCTATTCATCGGTATTCATTAACATTCATTGTTATTCATTACAATGCAGTGTTTTTCGTTGATATTCCTTTTTACTCATTGACACTCATTTGGTTTGTTTATCGCTATTGCTATAGTCATTTATTGTTATTTGTTATCGTTAGGAACCCCATTGTTAATCATTTAAATTAATCACCGTATACAGCTTGGTTTATTTTTATTTTATTCCTTTAACCCCGCGCTTTGGTTGAATTAAATTATTGGCGTGTTTACCTACACCCCGCCCTTCTTAAACATCGTTGACACCTAATTCGTTGTTTTTTCTTGCCACAGCATCCAATGGTTGTACCCGTTCGAGAGTACCCCGACCTTACAAATGGAATCATCCCAATTCTTCAGCAGATTTTCCCTGAATTGAACGGATTCTGGAAGATTCTGATGAAATTCCACAAGAAGAAAGTTTCAATGCTGGCTTTGAAACAGCACCTTACTGATATCATAAAAGGAAGGCTCAGTGGAAAGGTTTGTTGATAAGGTTTTTGAAGATAGAAAAACGTCATAAGGTTACACCGAGTGCAAGCTCGGAATGGTCCAAAATGGTCGTTGGTGTGTTATACTGTTAGCCAAACGTCTACGAATAAATGAATACGTTAGAAGCTCGAAAGCTATCAAGAAAAAGCGTTTATTTGCACCGCAAATCACGACATTGTTGCAAAGCGCGAACTGTATCGAGTCCTCTGAGAATTAAAAAATTTTTGTAGGGGAAGGTGGGGCAAACCCGGATATCGGGGCAAAACCGGATTCGAAAAAAGACGGTGAAAGACGATTATTTGGCAACATTACATGGTTTGATGTGATGGAGGAGGTTCCGTGCTGCTGCTTTATAAGGTTCCTGCAGTTTTTTGATGCGTTGTCGTTGTTTTGTGGTGAAAAAACCTGTTTTTTCGAAAATTTGTGTTTTTTCCGGTGGTGTGTGAAGTTTCGGTTTTATGTCACTTATCGATGAGTTGAAAGATTCCCCATTTCACATTGCGTTCTCAAAACACTCTATTTTCAATATGAGCGGCCATTTTGAATGGGCTCTGCGCTGTTGTCAAATTTAAATATTTTTTTCTGCCTTGAAGTCGCGAGCGGGGCAAAGTCAGACGGCGCATCTGGTTTTGCCCCATTGTTATCCGTTGGATCAGCAAATGCGTCTAAACTTTTTGGAAGGGTCAACCATGCCAATCTTAAAGCATTTTTTTACATTTCCGCTTTTTAAGTTACAGCCTTAAAAGTTGCCAATAGACAGTTGCCAAAAGAAATTTTCTTTTCTTCATAAATTCATTTTCTTTTAAGGGGTTAAGTCGTTTATACGGGGGGACACTATCTCATTGCAATGGGGAAACTTTTTCAGAAATTGCCAGTAGGTATAGATACGCGAAACCTAAGCTGATGCAACCTATTGCCACCTACCTACCTACAGCTATTTTCAAAAGATATTTTCTCACTGCTATGAGATAGTGTGCCCCGTATAAATGGCTTTGCCCATTTTAAGTTCTGAATTTTTGCCAGATTGTTAGCAACTATGTCCTGTTCTGTTTTTGGACTGTGTAGGAATAGTTTGCAACCTGGGGAACTTTACATATTTTGTTTTTATGGTTACAACAACAACTGATTAAATGCAAAAGCATCCCAAACATTTAAACGGTCTTGAAAATCAGGCCAATTTTAAGCCATTTTAATGTCATATCTTTTCACATGTTTCTAATTTGAATCTGTATTGTCAAATTAGCCAATTTTGAGAGTTTTTACAATATCTTACACAAAATGGTTTCCGTTTGGTGCAAATGTCAAACTCTGATGTTCTTTTTCAGAAAAGAAATCAAATTTACTGTGTTCATCCGGTTTTACCCCGCTCTTGTCCGGATTTGCCCCACACTCCATCTGGTTTTGCCCCGAGTGTGGGGTAAAATCGGACACTCGAGGTTGCTCTGCTTAATCGATCACTCTAATTCTATTGAGCGTACTACCCATTCGAAAATGTGCATACAATTAGCCAAAAGTACACTCTATTTGCTGGAATCAATGGTTTTCTAAAAAATTCGCCAGGGGAAAAATTATGAGACAAAAGGAAAAAAAGTGCCGGGTTTGCCCCACCTTCCCCTACAAGTCATACATTTCGATTCTGAAGCAAGCTCGAAGAGCTTTGGCGGATTTTATAATTGGTGCAGATTGTTGTTGAAATACGTTTTATTGTCTGCAAAAAGTATTGCAGGCTTAACGTTTTCAGATACCTGTCGATAAGGGTTCGGGTATTTTTGCAACGCTTACTCGCAGTTGAAGTTTGTGATGATTGAAAGGTCTGAGGAAATATGTTTGAATGGGAGAATGCATTAGATCTCTTTTTAAGTTCCTGAATCTTAAATCAACGTTTGTAGAAAAAGTTTTTCAAAAAAATAAATTGCATAACGTAAATATCTAGGGTCAGTGCAAAGATTGCCAAAAAGGCTTCGAAACGAAGAACATCTGTACCTACCACAGATTTCAGTGATCGATCGGATTATTGTAAAAGACTTGGATGAGTGTTAATGGTTTACCGATTCAATCCAGAAATGTTTTTATGTGTTTGCGATCTTAGTGCTTTAAATTACAGCTAATTTCTTTGTTTGAATCTGTTTGAATTCACCCAACAGTGCCAGTGTGCCCATCAACCTGCAAATTCAACGCGAAGTTCACTTTCACCTCTATTTCGCTTACCTATATTAAATGCATTGCGAATTAAACGCATCGCTTAATAAACGCATTACTGAACGCATTAAACGCATTAGCATTGTACTTTGGAACCTTTGTCAAAAGTGTGTAAGTATTCCAAGAAATTACATAGCAGTTTTTATTTTACAAAATGTAATATTGTTTCAGACTAGTTATCGGATATGGTTTTTTCTAGTATTTTTAAGTATTTTTTCTAGTATTTTTTCTAGTTTTTTAAGTATTTTTCTTTTAACATCTGAACATACTTGTATTTACTCATCCTTCCACCGCGATACCTGAACGTTCACCGATTGTCAAAGGGAATATCCCATCTTGATCACCTGTGCTAAAAAATGGCTCATCACTTCAACAAGGTTTTCTTCACTTAACCTAGGTGCAAGCCGTAGTAAGGGATTTGACACCATAGAGACTGTTGAAAAGCCGAAGGGACTTTGTTGGTCTGCACTTATGAGCCTGTTTTTAAGTTTAACTCAAATGATCAAATAAATGTGTCCGTATCTAAGAACGACGAATATCTGATTTTATGCCGTTTTACCACTCTGGAAGAGTGAAACATTGCCACCTTATCTGGGAATGTGACTGCTTCATAAATTTAATCGCCGCTATTTTAAAAAGAAATGCATTTTTATATTTTAAAGCCGGTGCATTTTTGGGATGTTCCATATGAAATTGTGGAAGATGACAAGACTCGGTTTAATAACGGAAAGTTATGTGAAAAATTGCTTTGAATCATATAATTTTCAATTTTTATCCAGGTAATTGCTGTCAGAATACCTTTCAGAAAAACGTCACGGGTAAATGAACATGATCAGGAAGTTCACGAAGTTATTAATTTGAGATTGTCTAATCCTAAACTCATTGGCAATGTTCACTAGTGCTAAAAATTTCACTTACTTCGAGGATACGCGGCAATTGATTGTCACCAAATGTGATGGAACCTGAAAAAAGGCCCCCGAATGCCGAACCTAGCGTAGATTAGACAGAGAACTACAAAACGAAAAAAAAGCGTAGACTCTCATCAAGATGATAATGCTTGTATAAGCAGGAAAATCACAATAGTCAGCGTCGTTATTGTTTTATGGAATTATATGAGCTTTTTTCCTGACTCTCTAGATTGAAAGAAGAGCGGATCTTTTCCAAATTCTTCTTGACATATGTAAAAATCAGCAGTATGAATCGAAACAGGGGGACGATGATCCGCTCTTGCTGCCTTCATGCAAAGTGCCTAGTATGGATCAATGCTCAGCAGGACAATCTCTACATGGGACAAGTGACATTGACATGATTGCCGCATGCAGAAAACAGCCCGAAAGAAAATCGATTTTGACAGGTGAGAAAGCTAGACGGATATCAGGTCATATGTGCAACGGGGCAAAAATTTTT
>JASGXE010016936.1:0-10149 GCA_030068105.1 Sinentomon sp. SZTP_YWyxl
AGAACGGAAATCCAAACTTTTGTGCAGCACAGCTGAGTGTGAAGACATGACTTTTGAGAGCATCTAGTACTAGGAGCAACAGGGTCAGTCAGTACCTACATCATGAATGACCCTTCAGAACCAATAATTGCATCACAATCCCCTTCATTGTTGATGGTGGACAATAGGCGTGTTGGGGAGAGTCAGGAACAATGGGACGGAAGGTACAATGGGATAAGGTTTCACCTTCCTATTTTAAAACCACAGATTTTGTTCAAGCTTCTGGCCTCTTTACAGATAATTTGGAATGTTCGCATCACAGTGAAAGCATATTCTGTATGAAATTTTGAAAACTTCCACAATTTTAAATTTTTAAAAACACCATTTTTGTCCCATTGGACCTGCAGTTTTTTGAAGATTGATGGAGCAATGGGACATTTGGGATTTGACACCCCATAACTTGTTGCAACAGTGGACACGACATAGGCAACTTGTCAACATCCTTGTGCACAGATCCATGCAATCAGGCTGCACCAATAAATGAGATCTTCCATAAACTATGGCATCAAATTCCCCTCTCGTAAATTTTGATTTTTTGTTCAACAAGATTTTTCCTAGAGCAAAAACGTTTATCCTGCAAACATTATACCTCATCCAACCACTTCAAAATACTCTTCTCCACTCATATTATGTATAAAAACAAAAAAAAACCTAGTATTTTTTATGGAAATTAGGCAAAATTTAAAATTGTCCCATCGTACCTTCCGTCCCATTGTTCCTGACTCTCCCCTACTGTACCTTCAGAATCACTTTTCTCTATGACCAGCAGAAAAGGTACATCTTGGGTAACTACCTTCAGTTAAAATATTTGCTCATGTTTTCTTATGGCAGGCATGGTCGTCGCCATACCATTCAACCGGGAAAGGTGAATTACAGAGCCAATTTATGGGCGATGAAGGAGATTGGATGTACTCACATCATAGTGTCAACAGCGTGTGGTTCTCTGAAACATGAAATAAAACCAGGAGATCTTGTCTTGTTGGATTCATTCATCGACAGGTAAATCTATTCCTGATTGGTGTTCCATTCTTGAATGTCTAATTTTACCCAGTCCAGTCATAAATGTTTGGGACATCAATTTTACTTTTTGCATCATGTTTTTTCCAGCAGGCATTTCGTAATTTTCACAGTAGGTACCTACCTTTTATTGCTGATTTTTACGTTGAAGAGAAGGGTCCGGAGGGTTTTGACTTTTGTGCAAAGTTAGATGGAAAATCCCAATTCCCAAAACAGGCTGCATCACATGATACGAGCTGTTGATGAAAAACTTGTTACACTCATGCTGGTGCGATATTTATTCCGAAGTCAAGATCTGCCTGAAGTCGGCCGTACCCTTCTGTCCTCTGTAAAACTCTATTTTAAAAATTGTGTGAGGTGGGCTGGCCTAGCTTAGTTGCAAGGTGCAAGCAGAGCCCCTGGGAGGTTTGGGGAAAGAATCCCCGGAAGCTGTGTGAAAATTAGGAACATCCAAATATTGTACTCTGGCATTCATTTAGTGCCTCATTTCTGGGTAGGCCTGCTCCCGAGTAGGGGTTTGCATGTGGAAATGGCTATGCAAAGCTGGGCAGGTTTCCCTTTTTTCTTGATACCTATGTGGGAACATTTCTTGATACCTATGTGGGAACATCAAGTTTTTGGGTCCATTTTACCATCAAGCTAGTCATCTGGACACCAGAGGTGTGACTTATACGACAAACAGAAAAGTCACAATAGGTGCAAAATGTCACATATCATGTGTGATATCTTCAAAGCAAAAGTAAATATGTTTCATCCAGGTGGGAACCTACCAACACCCGGAGGAGAGTAGGCCAAGTGTTGTTATAAGAGTGGTCATTTGCGCTCCTTCACGACAATAATTATTGTACCTATCTTGGGTGCATTTCTCACGCAGGGGATTATGACTGGGGGCAGATGGGTGAGACTGGCCAAAGCTCGGTGGTTTCCACAGCGTGGCTACAGCGAGTAACCCCCTAACATAACCCCCTACCATAACCCCCTCCATCTATATGTGCCCAATCCAAGACTGTGATTACATTTAGGTGGCTATTTAAGAGAATCATTCTGCCCTCTTCATGTGTGCTCATTCTTTTCAATCCCCTATAATAGCTGGCTAAAAAAGCTGTTCAATACCTTCTCAAGGGAAACAGATAGGTAACAAACAAGTTAACATTTACCATTTCTGGTGAGATGAGTGAGCCTTATCCATTCGTAGATGTAACAGAGGATGGATAAGGCTCACTCATCTCACCAGAAATGGTAAATGTTGATAGACCCATTCGTGGTGCACGTGCTTCAATTGAACAAACAAGTTGTTCTTGGGGGCACAATCAGGGTTGAGCATAGGGGGGGTAGGGGGGGTTACCCCCCCTGGCCTTCGGCCGAGGTTACCCCCCCAGCCTTTTTCCGACGGTACCCTTGGCCGAAGGCCAAGGGTACCCTCGGCCGAAGGCCAAGGGTACCCTCGGAAAAAGGTGGGAAAAGAGTCCTGGTGTGTGTGCAGGGCACACACCAGGACTTCAATAGGAGCAACATTGTTTCTTTGTACTTTCTGTTTTGATTCCCCTGCCGGAAAAGGCTAGGGGGGGGGTAACCTCTGCCTTTGGCCGAGGTTACCCCCCCTACCCCCACCCTAGAATGTTGCTGTCAAAGTCCTTCTTGGTGTGTGCCCTGAACACACCAGGAAGCCAGGAAGGACTTCAATAGCAACATTCTGTTTCTTTTGTAATTCCTGTTTTGATTCCCCTGCTGGAAAAAGGCTAGGGGGGGTAACCTCGACCTTCGGCCGATGTTACCCCCTAGCCTTTTTCCGAGGGGACCCTTGGCCGAAGTCCTGGTGTGTGCCCTGCACACCCCAGGACTTCAATAGCTACATTCTGTTTCTTTTGTACTTTCTGTTTTGATTTACAGAAAATGGTAAAATGAAAAAAAAAACTCATCCAGAAAGTCGTGTCTTGACAGTTATTTCCTTGCTCCATCTATTGCGACTGCAAACCCTCCAGGATAAGGAAAAAAGGACCAGAAGTGTCGTAAAATGGCATCTGAGGACCCCTAATTTTTCAAAAAAGCTTCAGCTTTTGGGGGACGCTGTAGCTTTTGGGGGGCGCTGTCCCCCAAACCCCCTGCCGGGGCGCTGCCCCCTGGACCCCCCATGCTGGGGGGTCTGGGGGGCTGTGCCCCCAGACCCCCTGCATTTTCGGTGCCCTACCCCCCCCCCCCCCCCCCGTCGTAGACCTCTTTACCCCCCTCTAAGGTACCCTACCTTGCCCATCCCTGGGCACAATGCCTCTTGTCTCATCGATCACAACTCAGTCTCCGAACAACAAACTTTCCAATATTGAATAGGCAGGCTACATTTGAAAAAAATGATTTGAAGGAGGTGGGATAGTTTGGTAGGTGGAGTAATTTTGTCATTCGCTTTGTGAATTGATTTAGTACTTACCTATTCCTATGCCTGGAAATTTGGGTCTGGGAATTTTACCATCACTGGCCCAGGCTAATGTTTTAGCGAGACATTTCTGTCATTTTTAGCTGGCTAAATTCAGGCTAAATTGTAAAGCAACGAAAATGCAAAAAACATGAAGTGAAATTCCGATGTCCTTACATCTTTAATCGAGGTTGCTGGTATAATGTTTTAGCTTTGAAGTAGATGGAGAAAATTATGCCCGCAACCTCAGTTTTTCGGAGCACGTCTCCCAGTGTTAAGAGGGTTTTCCTTCAGAGTTTACCGATGCGCTCACCGGAAACGTGCACTACAGAGTTTCCCAAAAGTCACTTGAAAATCCCTGCTATTTACTGTTTTCAATCTTCATTTGTGGCGCTATTTCAACAGCTTTCAGGTTAGACTAGATTGGGCAGGCTGCTTATTGCTGCAGGTGTTATCCATCCGAATTGGAACAAACTCCACTCCAAGCTCTCAGAGTTGCTTCGAAAATGGAATGCACATTTCTGGGGTTGTCAAGTGACTTTTGGAAGTCTCTGTATAAAGAACTGTTTGTCTGTATGCTGTTCTGTTTTGTGACTTCTTTGCTGCGTGGACAAGTTTCTCAATGATGGGAAGTCATGCTCAGCTCTGATGGTTGACAAAAAGCAAAAGAAGAATGATCCGGATAGATAAACATTGTAGAAATCGAAAGCAACGAAAGATGGTCTAAATCGTCTAATCGTTTATGGTCTAAATCGTTTTATGGTCTAAATCGTCTAAACATGTTTTATGGTCTAAATCGCATGCTAACAAATAATATCACATAAAAATTAGGTGCTGAAATGGAGACATGACATTTTGATTTTGTCTTATGGGCTCCCGCATGAGAAATTCGTCAACTTTTTTGGCCAGAGTGCATATTTTGGACGTTTCCAAAGGTTTTAGTTTTTTTAATATCTCCATAAAAGATGAAAGTCATTTCCAGGCCCTTAAAATTGCCAATTTCCAGCTGAATGGCGCATTTTTCGACCTTTCATTTTGGAGTTGAATTCATAGAACACTCCCGGATAGTGAAAAAAATCCGGACATTTGGGTTCATGGAGGACAAACTTTTTAGGGGGACCTATCCCTGTAGGTATTTGAAAAAAAGCATTTTTTGCTGAATCTGGGTTTTGGCGCGGTTTTATACTTGCATATTTCCTGAATGCAATGGTGAAATCCATTCCTTGATATCTTGTCCGGTTCAAAAGTTGTGGAATGAGGCGTGAGCACTGTTTGTAGAACAATTTATTGGGGATTTTCAGTCACTTGAAAATTGTTTCTTGCAAACAAATTCCATTTACTGCAAATGGGTTTTTTGCTGTTTCGCGTAAGCAAAATTGCTGCGGTATTTACATTTTTTGAGCGATTTTGCACTACCAATGGTATAAAAAAGCATGCTGGAGGTACTGACAGAGTTGGATTTTCATTTTTTAGCCAACGTCCAGAGCAGCTCAGCCAAAGCCAAAGCAGCTCAGCAATACCTTTGTATTGGGAAAAGCAGGTGGAATGAAAATCTGGCTCTGTCAGCACCTTTGGCATGATGTTTTTTTTGCTCAATTGAGTAAAATATGAACTTCGGCACTTGAAAAATGGTGACACTGGACTGTTTCTTGCCAGGCGCATGCCTTTCATCTTTGTGAGTTCATAACTTTGGAGCCCTGTGGCCGAGGGAGACCAAATTTTGAACAGAGAATTTCTTTTGTATGTCTAAAATGTATGCAAAATTGAATCAAATCGGTTGAAAAACAAAAATTCACGCAATAAGGGTGGGTCCCCCTTAAAACTTTGTAGATTTTTGCCATTTTTTTCTTGTTGTAGCTGGAGTTTCAAAACACCAATTGCTTTATCATGTTGAGTAGACTTCAAGCCTGGAATTATATGGGACCAACAAAAAATATTTTTTGACACACCACCTGTCCAATTAAGGCAATGAAACGGGGATGTTTCCTACCAGTTTGGATGAAAAAAATATAACGCTTCTGCCCAGTAAAGAGTAAGTAGGCTAGGTACCCAAACGTATCGTTTTTGTTAAATATTTTTGAACGCTGAAATCAAGTGGATGTTGTTTCCTCAGATAAGCTTCGGCATTTACCTATTATTACAATATTATGATGTAGGTAGGTGGGTGTTCATTTCCTTTGTTTTGAAATTTGTTTTACAGTTCGTTTTTTGGTATCACCAAAATGATCAAGGATGTTGCTGTGCTTCTATTCTCTGCCGCAAGTTTGTGGCAAAAACAAAAACTTGTGGCAGAGAATAAGCGCAGCAACATCCTTGATCACAATGTGCTATGCAGCCCTCATCACCAAAATGATGCCAGGAAAGACAGTGTGTGATCCCATGTTTTTTCGAGAGAGCCCAAAAGTCATCAGATGACAAAAAGTTACCAGGCCCCCACATTTTTTGTGTTGAAAACCACCACGATGCTGGAAGGTAGAAATACACAACACGATCACATTTTTTGAAAATCTCTTTACATGTTTCAAGTGGCTAAGTTTATAATTATTTTAGTGTGCCCATCCTGGGTAGGTAGGAAGAGAGTTGTCAATCAATCTCTTATGATTGGTACCTACCTAATGACCTTGTGGTCAAGCTAAATAATAATATGACATTGTTTTCATTTCAGAACTTATGCCCGTGTGCAGACCTTCTACGATGGTTCGGTTGATGATTTTTCTGGAATATGCCACCTTCCCATGGAGTCACCTTTTTGTCCACACACACGTAAATTACTCCTTGAAACAGCTGCTGAAAAAGGTATCCCACTGAAGCCTACTGGAACATGTGTTACAATCGAAGGACCAAGATTCTCCACAAAAGCTGAGAGTCGCCTTTATCAGTCTTGGGGTGCTGATCTGATTAATATGACCATTGTGCCCGAGGTTCGTATCTAGCCAAATATTTTTTTTGTTTTTGGAAATTATTAATTTTCATCTTGACACTTAAACGTCCATTTGTGCGGAATGGAGCTTGGCACTGCAAGTGATAAGTTATAGTATTTTGGAACTGCCTCTTAACATGATATCGGACCTATCTTTTGAAGCCCATCGGAATGGACAGATTGTTTTTGCATGAGTTTTTTTTGGACAGCCTCTGTCCAAAACAGATTTGCAGCAGCAACAATGGGAAATGACCAATGTGTTCCAATGCCTATCATTGCACATTGTTGCAAGTGACAATCTGTTTTGAACTGAGATCTAAAAAAGTCTGACACAAAAAAATGTGACCGTTATGATGCAGCTTTAGTAGAGGTCAAGGGTTCCACTGGGTATTCTGTTCGTCAGTCTTCATGCATGCAGTTTTGTCATCGAAACACAAGCTAGAGTCACAAGAGGACAATTTTGTTCGTAATCTTTTTTGATTTCTTTTTTCTGTGATAAAATGTCTCCAATGCAGCACAGCAATATTCATTTTTGATTCTCAAGAAAATTGTCCACAGGTTTTGTCATTCACACTTCTCACAGGAGTGACTCTTCTCTGAGATACCTACCTATCCTATGGGCCCAGCAGAACGTGAAGAAGGTAAAAAGCAAAATGGCCAAAATTGTGAAATAGCAAGCGTGAGTTGTGTTCAGAAAGCTTGAGGAATTGTGTTAGGTAAAAAAGAAAAAAGTGACAAAAATAAGACCTTAATTTTTGTCATTAATTAGTGTCATTTTTCCATCTCTCCTGCCCACTTTCAAAAGCACTCCACAGATATATATCATCTTCAGACACTTGTCTGTCAGAAGTCTTATCTCCCTTTGTCTTGTCACCATCCAGAGCTGATTAGCTTTCATATTATTTCTATTTATCCTGGCCAGGTATCAGGTTGAAAAACAGAGTCAGAAGTCACAGGGTGCTGGGTGCAGCAAGTTCTGGTGAAGAAAAAGAGCATGTTCAAGTTGAACTTTGATGCCTTGTTGCTGCAAAAAATTGCATTGTAAAAGCCATGTGAGGTGATGCATTGTTGTGGTGGCCAGCCAGTTTTTTTTTTGATTGACTGCTGGCTGGAGTTGTTTCTCAATAATTTGCTGATTGCGTTGGTTGGTTGAACTTTCAGGTGCAAGATTTTTTTTATATCAAAGACCATGACATAGGCAGAGCACTGTGTTAGTTGATGCATTCTGGCAGGCATTTTGTGACGGGGGAGGAAGTAAGGTCCACTTCTATGTTGTTTGGGCTATGGGGTGGCAAAAATTTCACCGCTCTCAAACTGATGGGTAATATCCTGCATCATCTCCTCTCCTCTATTTTAGGCTGTTCTGGCAAATGAACTATCCTTGTGCTATGCAGCTGTTGCCGTAGCAACTGACTACGATAGTTGGCATGAATCAGGTGCCAATGCTTGTGTTGAACAGGTTATGGCAACCTTTGCCAAGAACATTGACAAAGTGAAAACCCTTTTCACCTCTGCAATACCAAAGATTGCAGATCAAGATTGGACTGATGTTCTAGCTTCATCAAAGGTAGGCCCGCCCACTGACACTCTTCATTTAGCTGTGTCATGTGTTGCTGACAAATTGTACCTACTTAGTTCTTCTCTCCCAGTACCTAGATCAAATATGAAAAGGTCAGATAATAGATGGGCAAGTTGCCTTTTTCGGATTTCCAGCATGTTTCTTTCTGGGACTCCCACGGTCTTCTCTCGACTTTCTAACATTCATTTGGTCTTGATTGCCTCATTGACGGAAAAGTCACGATAAGTGCCAGATTAACACATTGTCAGGTCATGGAAGATTTGTCATTATGGATGAGGAAGGTCGAGGAGCTAAAAATGTTTCCAATTTGTTCCAATTTCCATACCCCTTTGCAATCTTGTTTGCTGAGTGGCTACCTAACATATTGCAGTTGATTGATATAGATTTACAAGTTTGTTTTTTCACCTTTGTTGATGAGCAATGTGGATGATGATAAATGCAAGGTCATTTCACATTGGATCGCAAGCTATCACCGCAAGCTATACCTAGTTATTGCTTGCAAACTGCTTCCACCTGAAATCAAATGAATTGATATCAGTGAATTGGAAGAAAAGAAACCAAAACATGAGCTGTAAAATTGAAATTTTGGTGGACAAATTCGTTTGTTTTGCGACATTGCGCCAAGCAACCTTTTGCATGCCGAAGTTGCAACAATTGCAAATCATGGTGTCACACCGAACAACGGAGCTTGTGACTGGCTTCATTGAGCCTGAAAATTGCCAACTGCCCTCCATTAAATACACAAAACAAGTAGTGTTGAAAGCAATGAAATTAGTCCCTTCTCGGAAGGGAACAGGTGATGAGGAATCAGAATGATTGCCGCTGATGCAGAAAATGTGTCTACATACTGGCCTCAAATTAAAAACCAAATTTCTTTATTTAAAATGAATTTAACATCTAAATGAGCAGGTACCACAATGAATGAAAGCTAAACGACAGAATATTCGTCAACAGGGAGCGAGAGACAAGAGCATGTATGTATTGAAATGGGACACAAAATATATAAGTTCATTTTATAATTTTTCCCAAGATTTTTCTTTGTAAATCGTACGGTTCAGAGATCTGCCCTTGTACCTAATTTATTATGTTTGTAAATGCCCAGGAACCCAGTTTCAGAGTTCGCTGTATTACAGTATTACATGGTGCCTTTTTAGATTCAACCTTTTTCTCGAAAAGCTGTGGCTTTTAGGGCTCCGTTCCATTTTTCTTTCTCATTTCCAGGATCTTGTCAGACGAAGTATTCAGTGAGCCTAGTCAGATGGATCCAAGCCGATGTGTCTGCTCTGCTGTGCATTTGTGGCGCCATACCAAAGCCTTTAATTTGTTTCACCTTTTACTATATTAGATTAGATGTTTAGGTCCATTCATGTTGTTATCCTAGAGAGTGGCACTTTTGAGAGTGGCTTGATATTTTGCAAAAATCTATTATCGGATTAGGTATTCTTTAAATTATTATTGTTCTTGCAAGTAGTGGGTATTCAGAATTAGTCAGAGATGGTTTATTAACAGAAGATAGTATATTGTTTGGTATTCACAATTAGACTGATTATTGCCATTTTGATGACTGTTTCAATCAACAAAAAACCTCGCATTGCATGCAGAAAGCACACAGAGAACCGGAAAGAAGACAACTGATGAAATTGGAGCATGCGACAGTTCGACTCATGTCAAAATAATGTAATCTGAGAACTGCAGAATGGACATTCCCAGCAAAGGCATTCCTCGATTCTTGTTTGGTTACTCCAGACTGTTTTTTCTCCTCATTGCATCGTGATCAATTAGAATGCAATTGCAACTCCGGCATGTTCCTTTCCTTTAATAACTATTCTGCAATGGATGAACTGACTTGTTCGTATTCCGACAAAGCGCAAAGTAAGGCAGCACCTTACTGCTGTTCAACGAGACTAAAAAGCCGTTTGGTAGTTGGGAATGCCTACCGACATTCGGTCGAGTCAATTTCAGTGAGTTAGCTTGTCCTTTCTTTCTTAAAGCCAACCAAACATGATTTACTCGTACTCGCCTACTCACTCACCGCCAATTGCTTGCCATCAACCTTCTACTTGTCCTCTGCCTCTGACGATTGCTCTACCAAATTGATGACAAACCCTCTGCCAAATTGGCTCTGTCGAATATCTGCAGGTATTCTAAACTGAAACTGGAGAAAGCTCCGTGGTTCTTTGGCTTTTT
>JASGXE010016937.1:0-10326 GCA_030068105.1 Sinentomon sp. SZTP_YWyxl
AGCTGAGGCTATCTTCAAGTATGTTGTGGGACAAAAGTTTTATATAAAACAGCTTGAAAAAATATTAAAAATGTTCTGATGAAGATGTGTTTTCTATGTGTTTTCTAAGGAAGATGTAGGTATTTGCCACTGATTTCAAAGATGTCACCTTCGACAACAGAAATCGCATTCGCTTGACATCAGCTGTGATGGCAGAGTAGGTCTAGAAAGTCCGACAGGGCTCAGACATACTTTTGTTCAGCTGTTCTCTGACTACTTTACCCGTATTTCCGCTATTAACCTAATTCTTCTTGAAAATTTTGTTACGGAATACTTTAAAACTGAAGCCTGGAAGTTTGTCATTCCGTTACTGTCATTCCGTTACTGTGCAAAAGTAATTAATATCCAGATATCAACTAATCAATGCGTATGAGAATCCTTATGAGGTTGAAAATGGAACTTTTCATTTTGCATTGAAAGGGCAAAATTGTTATTTGTCTGATGCAATGAGCTGAATTTTTTAATTTTTGTAGTCTATCCGAAAGCTAGTTCCAAAATTTGTCATTCCGTTACCAAGAACTCAAACGTGAAAATCAGCATATCTAATCACTCCAGGTAAAAAATGAAGATATCAGCCATTTGCTGACATCAATGGGTGAAGAATCAATGTATTATAAACAGCCAACAAGCATATCTGCTGCATAAAAAAAAACAAAATGGTCAAAATCGAATTGCAAATGTCATTCCGTTACTCGTGGAAATGCCCATCAGTGCCATTCTGCCTCAGTACCATTCTGCCTCAGTCCTATTCTGCCTCACTCCCATTCTGCCTCAGTCTCATTCTGCCTCAGTCCCATTCCGCCTGATTCCAATTCTGTTTGAGTACCATTCTGCCTCAGTCCTATTCTGCCTCACTCCCATTCTGCCTCAGTCTCATTCTGCCTCAGTCCCATTCTGCATCAGTCCCATTCTCCCTCAGTCCCATTCTACCTCTGTCCAATTCTATCCCAGTCCATTCTATCCCTGTCATCGGTCCCTTTCAGGGGCTCATTTCGTCGAGGTCCCATTTCGCCCAGGCCCTTTAGACAGAAAACTGAACTGTAGGCTGCGGAGAGTGACACGGGCTGCCACGTCCCAATCCAACCGAAACCAATTTCGGAAACTCATGTCATTGAATCCCACATCTCCCGGGGCCGTTCGGGAGAAACGGAACATGTCAGGTGAGCACAGGCGAACCTAAATCAATCATATCAATGGTAGTGCCTATTCAACAAAATGAGCATCCGCAATTCACTTGTGCAGCCCGGTTTGCTGTCGGCGAGCTGGATTTTCGATCTTACGGGCATGGATAAACTCGAATTCTACGAAATTAACTTCGAAATTCTCTTGAGTTGGAAAATAGCAGCGCGAGTCCTGTTCGGCAAACGTTCTGTCCCGTTTTCGACCCACATGCCTGAGGGAAGTGGAATTCTACCAGATGAGCTTCCGAGATTCATTTGAGTTGAAACTTTTCGGGTGGTGTTGAATGGCAGCCACAGTTTACTCGGTAAGTCTTTGCCTCCGTTTTCGACCTTGCAGACCTTGGCAAAGTGGGATTCGACGAAATGAGCATCCGCAATTCGCAAGAGTTGCACACTTATTGGTGGTGCTGAGTGACAGCCCGAGTCACACTCAGCAAGACCTCGGTTCCGCTTTTGACGAAATGGGCTTGGTCGAAATGAGACTCGGCAATTTGACCAATGACCCTAACCTTGAGTTGGACCATCCAAGGCTTCACCGAAAGCATGCCGCCGCAGCCCCCCTTGGAAGGACTTCGGTTCCATATTCGCCGGTAATTTTTTGGGGGGGATTCCACATTTACCGGTGCCTGAATATCGACTATCGAGGGGTCTTTCATATTCACAAGTGCATTTTGAGGGATATTCCACTGCCGGTGAATCGCCGGTAAAATTTTAGGGGGGGGGGGGGGTTCGATACAATTGGATCGTTTGCCTCCTGTTGCGCTGCTACCTCCTGTCCCAATAACACACCATCATGAATGAGCGCCTTCCGGTTGTGTTATCCTCAAGAATTTGACGTTAGGGCGATAAACATCGTGCGACAAAACGTCACTGCGACGAAACGTCCAGGCGAAGAAACGCCACGGCCATCAAACGTGATGGACTGTAACGTCGTTTCTTCACAAAGCAGCAAATGGGAGAGTGAAGAACCCCTGATTCACCGGATAGCACGCAACCCGTGGTGCTGGCAATGCATTCGGGAGTGCATGCATTCACGGATTCCCATATACCACCATATAGTGTTCAATTTCAGAGTTACTACCTGTACACCATGTTTAAATTTTCTCTTATCTTTTCATTCTGCATGTATGTTCTTGGCTCTGTAAAGTGTTTTACTTTCCTCGACTTGTTGCCTGCGTGAAACCAAATCCCTCTGCCATTTTATGCAGTTGTAATGAATAAATAAATAAATAAATGTATAAAATAGTCTTAATTTGCCTAGAAGCATAGCTATAAGTAGTTCCTAATAAGGAACTTCAATTGATTTGATGCTTTTTTCACAATCTTTTTAATGTGTGGAATCCAGCTCAATTCAGAAGTAAAAAGCAATCCCAAGTATTTTATGATTTCTGGCCTGCAAAGAACTTTGGATCCTACCTTGTAGTCATACAATGCAGGCGATCGGGAAGTTGAAAAAGACATAATGGATGGTTTTGAGGCATTTATACCCATGCAGTTGGCATCACACCACTCTGCAATGGAGTCCACATCGGTCTGCAGAGCAATGAAGTCCTCACTTGAGGATATGACCCTATAAACAACAATGTCATCCGCAAAAAGTCGGATTCTGGACTTAATTGCGGAAGTCATGTCATAAATATAGATAAGAAAAAGTAAGGGACCACAAACAGATCCTTGTGGGATGCCACTCGTAACAGGGATAATATCGGACAACTCCCCATTTAACAGAACCCTGAAATGCCTATCAGTAATGAAGTTAGCAAGCCATGTGAACAAGTTTTCAGGGATATTCAACTTGGCCAATTTCCTGCAAAGTAGAGGTATGGAGACCCGATCGAAGGCTTTAACCAGGTCTATAAATACAGCATCTATTTGTGTTGAATTCCATAAGGCCACTGAGATCTCATGAATAAAACCGGTGAGCTGAGTTTCACAAGAATATTTGGATCTGAAACCATGTGTCTTGTCTTGTCTTGGCGTCGGCGGTGCAACAACCCTTTTCAAAAAATGGGAACAATTTTGTGTGGGTAGCCTACATTAATTCCGCCGCCACTAGTGGCTGCGGAATTAATGTACCCACGCATGTGTTTTTCCAATTTAACCGTTGCCTCCGAAACTTTTTTTTTTCTTTTTACTCTGGTGCAAGCGGTAGAAATCAAAGCGCCAGATTTCAACAAAGCGTTCTAGAGGTGTCAGATTTTGACTGCGGAGAGATCATTTAATTTCACAGAAATATGAAATGAATGAAAATTGTTAATCAATTATTAGGTAATTATCATAAATTGAAAATTTCTGATGGGGAATGATAATTGTGTTTACTTCCAGGACGAATCGCATGGCATTTTACTTGGTGAAGTGTTTCATGGGTTAAATGGCCATTCAATTGCCAGTTTGTCATATCCTATATTTGCGATGCATGAATTCAATCGTGGAAGTCAACACAGATTGTCATTTCATCCGCAGATTTCTGTGAAATGATCATTTTACCGAGCGAAATGTCCAAGTCTTTGAAGAATTTATTGCAATAGAGCAGTCTTCGACCACGCACCAAAAATGACACACAAAAGGAGACAAACCGGAAGCACGCCGCCCTCCACCACGCCGCCAACATGTCAACTGAACTGTTTGTTTGTTTGTTTTGGTTGAGTTTTCACATTGTCGAGGAATGGAAACAAACGTGACCATCCACTTGGGATCATGATCGAGAGTGAGAGGGGGCGAGGCAGGAGAGGAGGAATGTTGAACATTCGATGCCCTGAAAGCGCATCGTGCCAACTGGAGTAATTCTTGAATCAGGCGCATGATTTACCTGCGCCATTTGGTGCATGAGTTATTCTGGTGCCAGGTCTGTGAATTTGGCACAATATTTGCTGTTCGGAGTCAACCCTGAGTAAAATGCTTGAGGCAAACGCGCGATTTACCCGCGCCATTTAGCGCATGAGTCGCTTTGGTGCCTAGCTCATGGTTTTGGCACAAGATCTGTTGTCGTGAGTCAACTGAGAGTGAAATTTTGAGTCAGGCGCAAGAATCACCAGTGCCGTCAGGCTCTTGGGTGTTTCGTGTGCTTGGTCTTTGAGCTTGGCGCACCAAATGCTAGCTGGGCTAACCTAACCTGTAATTCCGCAAAATTCGCTTGTTTTGCGAACTGCCATATCTCCCATATTGGTCCGCGTCCGCATTTTAGTTTGTCCCGCAGAAAAGTCCTCCTGAAAAGTCGTCTCTCTCTTCTTCTGGCTGCAGTGACAGAAAGGGAGACTTAGTGGCGAATCTTCTAGTCCTTCGGAAGGGACTTTAAGAAGGTGGTCCCGTGTGCAAAAAGATTCACCTTGTGCACGTTAAAGAACACTTCGCCTGTCCAAGAGTGGCGGCAAGTCAGCAGTTACAGAAACACAATAAGCCACAGACACATACAACAGGGGAACCGAACACCAGTGTAGGGATGGTGAATGATTGGTAGGTATGAATGGCGCCAGTGTGTGATGAGTTTGTGAGCAAGGCGCGAAGTGTGAATGGGTTGATGTGGGCGAAAAGAAGCCCTGGGGGAACACCCCGAAAACCTTACACCAGTCTCAGTCTCCTTTCTGGCGAAAAGAAGCCGCAATTGTGGCTTCTCTCCTCTGGCGAAAAGAAGCCGTAAATCTTGCTTGAGTCTTGAGAGTCCTTTTGCAAAATTGATTTGTTTTTTCTTTCACATTCTCAAAAAGCCGTTTCTTCAATTCTTCTTTATTTTTTTTCTTTATTTGTTTTTAAATTCCATGGACCAATTGATGATGGAAAGTCATTTCGGCCTCACCATTAAATCACAGGTCATTAAATCATAGGTCACAAAATCATAGGTCATTATACAAATTCATAGGCCTCATACTTTCGCACGAAAGATAGAAAAATTTGGGTCCTTCTAAAGAAAAATTTGGGTCCTTCTAAAACGCGGAAATCGCGGAATTTGCATTGCGGACTGAGGCTGCAGTGCGAATCCAAGCCCTCACTCAAACCTCCAAACCAAACAACCCAATCAAATCTAACCCAACCTAACCAAACCTAGCCCACTCAACCCAACCTAACCTGTGGTTCCGCGTAATTCGCTTGTTTTGCGAAACGCCATAGGTACCTACCGACCGATCGGCGATCTCCCATTGGTCCGCGTCCACATTTTAGTTCGTCCCGAAAAATTCTTAGAATTTCAACCAACCTTGCAACAATCCATGATTGAGACTCACATCAGAACCACCAAGTGAAGATAGAAGAGCCAAATTCAAGTGAAATACCTAGATATCCAATTCGGCAGGTAGGCCTAATCATCATGATGAGAAGCAAATTTGAAATTCACCACACGAAGAAATTGTGCCATAATTTTCACATGAGTTTAAGAAATGGCACCACGAGACACTAGGTACCTATTGAATAACTCAGTTTGTACCTATCATGTTTCCTGAATAAAATTGTAAGCCTCAATGATTGGATCATTGCAAGGTTGGAAGAAAAAGAAAGACAACAATGGGACAAATTGGGAACTGACTAAAATGCTGAACCTGCTTGTCCATATGGTAAGGTTTTTTGTCAGTGGATTTGTTTTGTCAGTGTCAGCCGTCAGGCGATAGTCTCCTTTTTGGAAAATGAACCACTTTGAAAAAACTTCATCCAAAGCCACTGCTAGGTATCCATTTGCACCCCTTCTTGGTCTGTGCCAGTTTAGCTGGTTTTCTGTCTGGCCATTTTGCTTTTTTGCTGTGGAGACGTGGAATTGAACTGAGAACTTTGGTCCGTCTACCCCATCCCCCTCTCCTTCCCCACATTCACGTTCAAAAATTCCAAGGCGCTCCACATTTCCAAAAACATCAAAATGCAAATCCAGTTTCACAACAGAGGGTGGATTCAATGTCGATTTTCTGGATCACTGCCTCTCCAGGGATGGATTGCACCATTCTCAAGAGGGTGCAGAGAGAGGTGCTAGGTCTGTACCTACCCAGCTGCTGGGTTGGTTTGGTGCAATCCATTAACTCTTTTTAGCATAACTGCCGAGCAGGGGGTTAGCCACAGACCTATTCAGTCACAAGTGGAATGAGGCCAAAATCATAAATCAGTACCTGCCGTCAAACGGGGCAACGTTGATCACAAGGGGTTTTTGATGGAAAAGTCACAAATGTTGATCACAAGGGGTTTTTGATGGAAGACGGCCTATTGAAGGCGGTGGTGGCGAGGTATATGTAAGTGTTACCATGGGGGGTCACTCTTCCTCGTTACACTCTTCCTTAGAAGTCTTTATTTTTACTTCTGTCCTTAGAAGTCCTTTTTGTACCTATTGATATTGGAGCTAAAAATTCAGTATGTCCCAATTTTTGAGACTTTTGTCCAATCAAACCAAGCCGTCAATGATGTGTCATCTGAGGTATTTTTTTTAATTTTTTATTGCAGGGTAAAAAATGGAGGCAGCTATTGGTCAATTAAATTAATCAACAGTGAATTGGGTTGGATTGTCTTAGGGAGGTGGAGGCCAATATACAGGGTGGATATTTTAAAAGTATCCCCATATCGCAGTTTTCAATCATCTCGCACCAAAAATATCGTTTTCACCAACAGTACCGAAGTACCTTTTCATGCAAATTCGACAACAGAGTTCGACCATGTAAATACTCCATACGGTAGTGAGCCATAATCTCGTGCAGCATGCTTGAACTCCAAACCTGCATCCACAAGAAATATTTTGCATTTTCCAAGTGGGCCCATCACGGAAACACACATTACGCTATCGGAAAAGTTTTCCACAATGAATATTCAATTTGACCGGCCAATGAATGTTGGATTTTTTTCCTCCAATCATGCGCGAAGCCAGCGACAAGCTTGAAGTGAATTGCCGCAATGAACACGTGCATGCAGGTGAGGATGCAGACCAAAAATCGAAGTGTCCGCCCTACCTGAGTGAGCCATGTAAACAGACATTCCCAAAGGCACGGGTCTTAGGGGGGGGGGAAAGACATTATACGAAGGGGGGGGGGTCTGGGGGGCGGAGCCCCCCAGTAAACGGGGTCTGGGGCGGAGCCCCTGGCGGGGGGTCTGGGGGGCAGAGCCCCCCAGTACCGGGGTCTGGGGCGGGGTTCCAAGGGGCAGAGCCCCTGGCGGGGGGTCTGGGGGGCGGAGCCCCCCAGAAGCCGAAGAAATTTTGAAATTTAGGCTACATTTTCGGTGCTGAATTTGTGTTCTCAAGGCCAAAATGATATGCCAGAGACAGTGACAGTCACTTTATCTTTTTGAGTATTTCTGAGTATTTTTTGAGTATTGGAAGTGAAAGAATAAAGAACACCTATGTACATGTGATGTGTCGTCCTATCACCTAAAAAGTGAGATGAACAAACCAATCACATCATTGAGGAAAGGGGGGGGGAAACCAACCTTCTCAATTCAAAAGAACCTTCTCTTTTTGCATTTCTGCGAAAAACTACAAAACTACATGCAATATACATACACTACCTATCACTGTTATTATTTCTTATTATTATCGGAAATTTTGCAGAATTAGAATTGAGAAGCCTGTGGCAAGTCAGTAAATGGTGAGCCACTTCCCCTCTTTCTCCAGTTGTGAATAATAGCACGGAAAACGAACGAACCATTCTCTGCTATCGATCATGGCGGCTGCCAAAATGCCATCCTTGAAGCGTCCCCTTGGCCAGAGGAGACCTTCCAAGAGGGTTCCGTGGCAGCCAGGTTACCTGTGGGATCCGTCGGGGCGTTCGATTCGAGCAGGCTGGTCTCTAGCCTAACAGCCAAGGAGGGGGGTCTCCTGGCCTTCGACCAGGGAGGGGGATCTCATCTCACTGGTCCTTGGCGGCCAGGGAGGGGGGTGGGGAGTCCCCTGGCCTTCGGTCAGGGGAGGGGGGTCCCGTGGCCTTTGACTAAGAAGGGGGGTCCGGGGTCCCCCCTTCCTGGGGGGGCAAAGGCAGGGGACCCCCCTTCTGGGGGGCGAAGGTCAGGGGACCCCCTCCCTGGCCTTCAGCCAGGAAGGAGTGTCCCCTGGCCTTTCGGCCCCAGGGAGGGGGGTCCCCTGGCCTTCGGCCAGGGGGGGGTAACCCCCCCTACCCCCCCCTATGGGAATGTCTGCATGTAAATCGAGGTTCGAGCAGAGCACATTGTGTTAAAATAAACCCTTCTCAGTTTAAAGAATAAATGACAAACTCACTTAGCTCGAATTATAGCCCACTTTACTTCAAAAACACGACTCACTGTTTAAAGAATCAATTGTCAACGGAGCTGCATGGTTGCTGTGTTGAAGTTGTGCCAGCGTGATTCAGATGCCATAACACGGGGCAGGGTGCAGGCGGAAGGCCAAACAAAGGCTTGCAAAAAATTAGCACACAAATCAGCAATCTGGGCCAATACCTAGCCATTTGAAATTACCTACTGCGTAAAAATTCAGCAGGCCTATTTTGAAATTGGTTAAACGTTACAATTGGCAACCACCTCTGCATCTTGAGTCGCAGCATCTTCAACTGCCACACGTCAAGCCGCCCCATCTCCAGCCACCGCATCCGCTCATCTCGTGCCGTGTTTTCTGCCATTATTACGCAGTCGTTCAAAGAAAAAAAAAAGTCACACAAAAACCGAGTGAGTACGAGAAAGAAAGCAAGAATTACTCGTGACTCGAAAATTAAACCACCATAAAGATGAGAATCCTGACTTCGTCGCTTTAAGATGCAGTGGATGTGGCAGCTCGAAATGCAGCGTATGCGGCAGTTCGAGATACGGCAATGGAGGGGAGGCGGCTTGATATGCAGTGGTTGAAAATGCGGCGGCTGCGATGAATATTGCCAATACAGCGTTTGCTGTTCAATGGTTATTACTAAACAAATGGTGGTGTTTGCAAATTTGAGTGACCACCCTATCACAACGGGGTGGTCAAATTGCCCACCCCGTTGCCAAATTGCCGCGAAATTGCAATGCACTTTGGAGTTGTTGAAAATCTCTTTTGGCAATACCGTACATGTTGTCAGGGCTCTTTGAAGGAACAAGTTGCCACATTCCGCCTTCCGCCATTGCAGATAGTACACGTATAAAATTCCCAGATGGCAGTGCGGGCGTTACCAGCGATGGTCACTGGCTTGCTTCAAGGGCAAAATGCGTGAACTGCATATTGTGTTTGCGATAACTGCCGAACGCATTCGAGCTTAGCACCCAAATTTTGCAGAGAGGTTCTTGAGCACCTGACCTCGACTGACTTCGAAGATGGGCACGAGTGGCAACTTCGAAGTGGCAAAAAGGTCACGAACCACGTCAGGTTCGAGTCGCACCAGGCTGAACGCTCGCAGCTGGGCTTCTTGAACACCCCTGCGCGCTGCATTTTTTTTTTCATTGACAAAGGCATCCTCGACGACTGCAGAGAAAAATGAAACCGCAATTTCTAGACCGTTTTAGAACGATGCCTCCGTGGTGCCGCGGTACCGTGCACGTCCAATGATCCAGAGGTTGCGAGTTCGAGCCCCAGCACCGTCAAATTTTTCAAAGTGTCCAAAACGAATCCCGAACGTGATGGCTGTCTCTGACATTTCGAAATTGTTTTGGAAAACGGTTTTTGCCTGCAGCAATTTCCCCTTTGTTTTTCAGAAACGTTGCTGTTTCCGTTTGACTGTTTCTGAAAAAAATCACAACATGCTTTGCAATATCCTATTCCCTTTGATAAGTTCCGGCTTCAAAGCCATTAGTTTTTCTTCTGGTTTAAGCATTTTCCTTCTCAATCTGTTTGATTCCCTGGCATGGGCTCGCCAAAATCGGTCCATTATTGGAAAAATTGTTTTTGATAAATAAAAATCAACAACCATACGGGCACCCTTGCGACGGCCAGTCATGAATGGGTCCCCGGATTTAAATGGCAGACGAACAGCAGGTTAAAAAAAATAAAAAATTGATATCATTTTGGGCGGGAAGTGTGGTGCTGCAGCCCGATCAAACAAAAATTGATGGAAATTGCTGGTAGAAGATTTCCGCCCAGGTCCCAATTCCACGGCTGACCTGGCGAAGAATTTGACAGGTTCTGCCGCTAAAAGATCCCCATCATTTTGAATGAGGGTTGGGGCCTTTTCCCATTCGAATTGCGGGGTGAAAGCCCAAAACGTTGGGT
>JASGXE010016938.1:0-10431 GCA_030068105.1 Sinentomon sp. SZTP_YWyxl
TAATGATTGAACCTGAGGGTGAGGTGCAATGGGGAACACGACGCAATGCCTCTCTCCAATGGTTTATGCGATGGAATGGACTTCATTTTATCGGATCCTCTTTCATGTTTGTCATTTCTTTTCTTGCAGCCTTCAACCACAGTGGAGGCTACTTTAATCCTGTCCTGGCCACGTCCCTGAAATTTGGCTGCCGTGGTCACACAGCAACTGAGCACATTGTGGTCTACTGGATCGGATCCTGCGTCGGATCGCTGGCATCTGCCTACATCTATAGCACGCGACAGTTTCGATCCCTGCTGGCTGCAGGAACAACGAAGGGTGACTAACAGTGGCCGCAGACGAGTCTGTTTGGACATGCGACTAAAATACGCTGACTATTCGCACAAGCACAATTACCACATGAACTGAAATTGATCGTTGGAATCGTGGCTGTAGAATATCAAATATCTGGTTGCCTGGAACGCCCCAATTTATATTTGGATTCTGAAATAAACAATATATGGCATCAAAAAGAGGGATTGCAGTTATTTAATTGGTGCAGGCTCGTTTCAGTGAGAAACAGCATGCAGCAAACAGCTCATTGTCAGCATTCAAATGCAAAGACTTTCTTTTTCTTGACTCTCTTTCGTTTCTTTTTCCTGTCTTTATCTGCTTCGGTTTGAACAGACCTTTTTAGGCAGCATTCCAGACAACCATGTCATTCTACAGCCACGGTTAGAATATTGTTATAAATAAACCGTTGATATTTTGAATTGGAAAGTTGAGTTTTTAGTTGGTCGGAAAAGAATGCTGTAAAAGTCAAAGTCACTGGGTGATTGCGAGGAAGCCAAATCCATCGAACTCGTTTCAATACCAGTTTCGGGTGGTTTATTGTTAGCGTTTTTACAACAAATATCAGTAACACCTAGAGCAATTTTTCTTTTCATTGGACAAATCTTTTTTGCAACAAGTAACTTCATGCAACCTTTTCTCTTTGGACCAATCTCTATTTTAACCATGTATCGTAATGACAGATTTTTATATCTCAGCATTGGCTGTCTTTACCGTTGGCATCACATGCGGTTTTAAAGCAGAATGCTCCCGCGTATCCATTTTCCCGCAAAACTGGATGGTTGGAAGATGGCAATGATTCCGAATTTGTTTAGAGTTCGTACCAACCCAACGAAATTCGATTAAAACTGATTTTCATTCCAACGTGTTCCGAATACAGGAAGCCAATTCGACCTGTTTACCATTGTTGCAGGAATTCTGATTTCCCTTCAAGTATTCTTGGGAGCATTCTCAGCTTGTATCTTCTTTCAAGTTGAATAAGCTTATAACATATAGGAATGAGTGATGTTATCGATCTGTATTGATATTTTGGTATAAGAAAGACGACCTTTACTGCTATAGACTTGAATGTGGCGCACTTTGAGAAAACATAATTTTACATCAAAGTTGCTTCTTGATCCATGTTCGATGTCAATGAATGTTCGATGTTATTGGCTTTGTATTGGCATTTTCGATAAGAAAGACGACATTTGCTGTTGGACTCGTTGTGAGGCAAAATTTTCGAAAACATTTTTTGCATCAAAGTTGCTTTTCAGAACATGTTGAAAGTCGAATGGTTTTTGGCTCTCTATTGTCATCCTCATAAAAATATGACCATGACCCAAAATGACCATGAATGACCATGAACCAAAATATGACCTTCAGTGTCTGACTTTTATGAGGCTCACTGAGAAATCACATTTTCTCATCAAAGTTGCTTCAAAAACGTGTCCAAAGTCCAACCGGTTCACGTCTCCGTGTTGGCATTTTGGATAAGAAAGGCAATCTTCACTGCCAGGCTTTTGTAAGGCACACTGAGAAAAACACATTTTTTGCCTCAAAGTTTCTTTTCAAAAACATGATCATGGTCTAATGGCTCTGTATTGGATTTCGGAAAAAAGGCGACCTTTACTGTAGGACTTTTGTGGAGCACACTCTGAGCTTCAAAGTTGCCTTTAGAAAAATATGTTCAAGGTTAAAAAATGTCTCATGGCTCCGAATAACCATTTCGGGTAAAAAAAACAACTTTTGCTGTTTGACATTTGTGAGGTATACAGAGAAAAACACATTTTTGCTTAAAGCTGCCTTTTAAAAACACATTCAATGTCAGATTGTCTCCAGCGCCGTATTGAAATATTGGATAAATAGTGGGACATTGACTGTTAGGCTTTTGTGAGGTAAACTACTAAAAAAAACACATTTTTGCCTTAAAGTTTCTTTTTAAAACATTTTAGGTGAAATGATCCTAAAACTTCGTACAGGCATTTTGGATACGGCATTTTGGATAAAAAAGACTACCTTATTTGTTATATCTCTTCAGGGCCAGCGTCACCTCGATTCCGACCAATCCTAGGCATTGTGTTCCGTTCGATGAATTTCGTTGAAAATTACAGAATAACGCTACAACTGCACTCCGGTGTGTGCTGACAGAACGGAAATTACACAATCACTTCAAATGAATGTATTTACACAAACAAGCCTGTTCACTACGCGTTCTAGATTCTGGATGCTCAACTTGGCTTTGCAGTCCCTACTCTCTGGTCTTCATTGCCCATCGTTGATTCACTGCTTGGATTGACCACTGTCGCCTGGCCACAGATAAGCAGTCTATTGAGGATAAACTCTGTTCCAAATCAGGAAAGAGTTCGCCGACGAAGATTACTAATGAAACAAGATATCCCCCTGTTGTGAGTACCAGGAATGGCAACAGACTACTCAGACGGATCTCAGTAACAATGTCTTCCTGCATCAATGACGGGTGCATATTTCTTAGGCGTGGATTCGAATTCCAATGGGGAGTAGGCGGTGGCACTTCATTGGAATAAACCGTGTCGTCTAATAGTCCCACATCACGAAACCTGATCATCCACTTATCTAAAGGTGCTCGAAACGGTGATCCAACTGGCAAAATCAGAGTGGAGAATGAAATTCGCATTGACTCTTTCCCGACGTGGTAAGGAAAGTCTCTAGAATCTCCACTGTTTTCAAAGACCATGACGGTGTCGTTGACATTGATCGGCATCCCCAGGTATGTGAAACAGACAAATTTCTCTGTTTTGGTTTTTGACAAGCAAACTCCGCCGTCTAAGTTTCTGTTTTTCGACAAAACTGTTGCAAGGTATTTAAGTTCCGGGTTTGTCTTGTTAAACAAGGCAGGGAAAGGATGATTGTTGGAAGTTGCTGAGAATTGCAGCTCTGCTCTGTGCTCGTATAGCTGATGAAATGTGTCCAGCGTTTTACCCTGTTCTGGTCGCATCAACATGGCTGTCAGCTTAGCCTTGTAAAGATTCACTAGTATGAGGCAGAACATTGAGACCACAATGCTGCAGATTCTAAAGGAGGCTGCCTTATGTCTGGAGCTATAAGCTTGTAGAAGGAGACTTCTGAAAATATTCAGGACATTTTCGAAGCATAAAGTAGACACGGACAGCTTGGCAATGTTGCCAACCAGACGACTCCTGCTGGCGGTCAAAATAACTAGAAGCATCGTGCAGCAGAAGATGAGTAACAACCAGGCTGACCAGTGTAAAGGAGTTGTTAACGATTTCCACGGATTTATCAGATTTGGGTGGGCGGACACAAAGCCGATTCTGACGAAAACGGCGGGAACAGCGTACTCTATGAATCTGAGGTGATTAGATTGGGTTGCGGGGCAGTCCAACGTCAGCATTGTGATTTTTCACACTCCCCAGCGCTGTCGTAGTTTCCAATCCGATAGTTGCTTTCAAACCTGGATCTTGCACAGGCACAAATTTATTGAAGGAATAGTCAATGGCATATTTGTAAACTCGCGATAAATCTTTCAGTATTCTTATCATCTGACCGTGAGCTGATATGAAAACCCCGTTTGAATCTCTGAGCACATAGTGGCGGGACCCACTTTCATAAACATAACAGCGTAAGTATTTCTCTCTGAAATCACAGGGAGATTGGCTGAATTGTACGAAAGGGAAAATGTCTGGACATTCAGATGGTATAATGTTTGAGAATCTTGTGCCCTGAAGGTACCAATGTGCAGTGGGACCGGATCCTTCGTCGGAAGAAGGTCTTCAGCAAAGAGCAGAAGCACTGAGCGTCGCTTGTTGGTCTTCACAAAAATCTTGTTCCTGATAGTCCTCCATTCTTCAAGCCGTTTTAAAGTCCCGGGATCAAAGTTTGGATCTCCGCAGAAGAATATAGCAAAATCTACGTTGCGAATTGGCTGGGTGCAAAGTTCAAGCTTTCCTAGTGTCTTACTGTTTATTTCCAAAGGCAACAGAGACAAGAATACGTAACAAGCTGTCTGTAAATTACCGGAGTCTCTTGGTTCCACGTTTCGCCTAATAACCAGTTTCTCCATTGTTAGGTTGTCGCAGTGGCCTTGATCTTTCGACAAGTCCGCAATGATCACCGGAGGGCCGACGATTAGTTTAGTGGCTGCCCAAAGCCTGACAACTTCATTGTCTTGGTGGGCGACGATCAAGGAACAGTTTTTTCTCGTGCTGACAATCTGCTGGATTCTATCAACAAGGTCAAAAATCATTTGATAAGACTGAATTTCAGCTCCCTTATTTCCTTTTTGAGTGATTTTGTGGTAGTCCATAGTGATCCTTGTGGAAAATTCTCCTTCAATTAGTAAGGCCACGCCGAGTGTTAGCCAACATTCAAAAGTGACCGAAACTAGCATTCTTGATATCATATAAATTCTTCGATATAATTGAGAATCTCCACCACAAGCGTCAAATTAACACCAAAAGTTAATCAAAGAATAGTTTTTGCCAAAAACTTCCACACATTAATGTTCCACGAAGATAATGACAGAGTGACAGCCCCACGATCATCAGTTGCAGTCCAAACTGAATAGCAGATACCCAATTTCTGAGACCCAGCGGACGTCAACGAAATTATTTTCAAAGAACATTCGACTTTTGCCAACAGATATCAATGAAGTAAAACAATTGGTGTAGGTACAACGAATGCCTTAGCCACGTCCGATTGCGTTGCAATTAGTGCCGAGTGGTATGATGATAACTTAAAATGAAATTGGAGGAAATGTAATAAAATAACAAATTAATCTTGATTGGCAAGCAACACTTGTATCATTCATAACCAATAAGCTGAGGTTGGTCCCACCCTCTTTCATGTTTTTCTTGATTGCCATGTGCGGTAAATAATCTCATGCGGAGAGGTGCACGAAAATATACTGAAGATATGAGATGAGCCACGCTTGATATCAGAATTATTACCATCATGAAAGAAAAAACAACGAACGCAGCTCTGTGTCCCAAATGGCCTCCTCTATGCACATGTAGATGAGACCATCAAGCTTTTATATAGACCTGTATTGTGTTCAATGATAGAGTGATTTGTAAGAGACTGTCTCGGACTAGACCTTTAACATCTGTGCCACCCTGTTGACGAATCCGGAATTTATTGAAATATGCTTAAAAATTGATCCGAGTCTTTTTGGAAGCTGGATTCCATTCAGTAGCTGATTGGATAGATTAGCATTCTGAAGAGTGTAGAATACATTGAATTGTGTGCATCAGTCCTTTCCTTTTCAATTTTATCGAATCTAATTTCAATATCCCTTGTCTGATGTAGCAACAAATGTCATTCTGTGATAGTGAGCAAATTCAAAATAATTTCGTTCACGTTTGAATTCTAAATACCAAAATACCGAATACCAGGACTTCAAACTATCAATCATGGATTTAAAATAGCACAGCTCCGAACCGCAGTAAATTGACGTGGGGTTGTAAAATACCCCGGCAGAAACCTGTGGCACAATGAGGTGGGGGTCCAAAATACCATGACTCTATCCCATCGTCAAATGAGGTGGAGATTCAAAATACTATCGCGGAGATGGACATGTCCTGGAAGAGTTTCAAGCATTTAACTTTTAGTTTTCAATTTTTATACTATATGGTGTATTTCTTCAATGATTGATTCGTGCAAAATCCTGCAGGCAAGTTTCTGCATTTCATTGACAAATGCCAAAATCATTGCTACCAATTTTTTTTCTCGATTCCGGCGATTTATTCGCGAATTTATGCCTCGTTCTAAATTGCTCATTTTCGTGTAAATTGTCCGACAAATTTCGCAATCCTAATCTTGTATCAACGCTTTTGAATGTTCCAACGGAGAAAGTGGAGCAATCTTGGCCCTGTCAATTGTTTCTGGCACGCGTCGATTTTCGCCGGCCTGAGTAACTTTCCGGGGGCAAGGGCCAACCGGGAGCGTATTTGATTAATCTATACGAATCGGGCACTTTTCCATCTAACCCCATGTAAAAGTACCGAGCCACAAAAAGTCAGGAAAACACTCTGAACATAGAAAATGAGTTAGGTAAGGTTAGGATAGGTAAGTTAGGCGAGGTTGGGGCAGGTTAGGTTGGGGCAGGTTAGGTTGGGGCAGGTTAGGTTGGTTATGTTAGGTTAGGTTAGCTTTATTTTGCTTTTTTGTCCAAGCGCCAAATCGGGACATTGCCCGATTTCTGTTGATAAATAAAATTTCGCAACCGCGGGAGACGAGGTCCCTGATGTCCTATTGGTAAAGAGATACGATAAGGCCGATTGGGTCACCATTAAGAGCAGGCTCCACTTTCTATTTTTACGTTTTTGTGATCAATTGCCACATTTCGTCAACATTAATGAGGTCTGGACTGCATTCAAAACCATTCTTCTTCAATGCCTCGCAATGGTCCCCATAAAGTCTGTAAAAAATAACACTGGCAAACCTTGGATCTCTGCAAAATTCCGGACACTACTTCGGAAAAAGTACAGGCTCATCAAGAGTCTTCGTGCCAAAAATAACCCTCGACTGGCAAACAGGCTTGTCGCCATTCGTTTTGAAATTCGTGACTGTACTCAACATAATTTTGGTGCATACATTGAAAGAGCAGTCTCAGAATCCCACTCGAAAGGTTTTTGGCGTTTCATTAAAAGCCTTCGTGCTTCAAAGGGACTGCCATCGCTGCAGAGTGCTGACGGTTTTTTGGCACAAACTCCCGTTGAGAAAGCTGATCTGTTGGCGCAAACATTTCAAAATTCATCGGTAATTTTTTTCTGTTGATAGAAACTTCCATACATTACCCATTTCAGTCATCCCTAACACTACCGGTTTAAACCAAACCTCAACTCAAATTTCGCGTGTGAGAATTCAGCACTTGCTATCCAAGCTCCTGGGGAAGAAAGCCACAGGTCCTGACTTCATCCCAGCGCGATTTCTTAAGAATTTGTCGTTTGAGTTATCATTTTTCTTTGAAATTATCATAAAGAGGATTTACGCTGATCTATCATTGCCAGATGATTGGAAGTTGTCAAACGTGATTCCCATCCCAAAGAAAGGTCCTTCTGAAAATCCTGAGCTATAACGACCAATATCACTTCTCACAGTTAGCAGTAAAATTTTCGAAAAAATTCTATTTTCACATCTAATGGCTTACATTGAACTAAACCAAATATTGCATCCCAGTCAGCATGGTTTTAGAAAGAAGCATTCTTGTGTGACCCAACTAATAGAATTTACTTATGATGTTGGATGTGCACTTGAGGCAAAAGAAGAGCTGCATGCAATTTTTGTTGATTTTAAAAAAGCATTTGATTTGATCCCTCATAATCTCCTCTTACACAAGCTACGTCTGCTTAAATTTCCTGCTCCTCTTGTTTCCCTCACTGAGTGCTTCTTGGCCAGGAGGTTTTACCAGGTCGCGGTTGAGGGCCAGTACTCTGCCAGGCGGCCTGTCACCTGCGGTGTCCCCCAGGGTAGTGTCCTGGGTCCACTTCTCGTCATCATTTACATTAATGACCTTCCATCCTTACTCACATGCAATGCAAAGCTTTTTGCCGATGATTTAGTTATGTATGGCCCGCCTCTTGGTCAATCTCTGCAGGACAATCTAGATGCACTCAGTTCCTGGGCCAAAATTTGGGGTTTAGTCATCAACGTTTCTAAATGCAATTGGATGGCTTTCAAGAGAAACACCAAGTTTTCGCGTTCAGCTCACTATTATCTTGGTGGGAATCCTCTAGTTAAAGTCACTGAATTCAAGTATTTGGGAGTTTATCTTTCCTCTGATCTGTCATGGGATGCCCATATCGCTTATACCATTTCAAAAGCTAGGAAGGTTCTGGGCATTTTAATTAGGAATGTAAATTCTGCCTCCTCTAAGGCCAAGCTTAAAGCCTACGTGTCCTTGGTTTTACCCATCCTAGAATATGCCTGTGAGGTCTGGGATCCATTTCTTGCGTCCCATTCCAGTGCTCTTGAGCGTCTGCAGCGCGTAGCCCTGCGTTTCATCTGTTCTGATTACAGAAGAACCTCATCTGTTTCCGCAATGCTCCAACGTCTGGAACTTAGCACGCTTTCTGAGAGACGTACATGTCAGCGATTAAAATTTCTACAAGCCATATTGCAAGGTGGGGTATGTACTAAACTTCCTCCTCCATTTAGAGTTCGGCCTGTTCGTCGTTGAACTAACCATGGATACCATATCGAACAGCCAATTGTCAAGTTCAATAAGCATTAAACAGCTTTTTCTTTCGCATTGTCAGGGAGTGGAATGCACTTTTGCCTTCTCCCTTTCTTCAATCATTGCCTTTTTTCCAATGACCATGGCATATGTCTCAACATTGCCGTTTTTCCAATGACCATGGGATATGTCTCAACATAAGTTGAAAAATGGTTGATGCAATGCAGTCCGGCCTCATCTAACCCATTCCTTTTTGCCCGGTTAGGCCTATGCGATATTGTTTGTTTGCTTGATTGCTCGTTTTTATTGTGTTTAATTGCTGTTTGTTTTATTTCATGATGACGTTCAACTTGATTGTTGAGATTTTTGATAAATAAAAAAATAAAAAAATAAATGTCAGCGGCGACGCACAGACGGACATTTTTAATACTTTTTTTATTTTTATCCTTTTTTATGTTCGCTTTGCTGAATTTTCTTTACTGACATCATGAAGCAACCTTTTAAAGTTCATTTCTGTTTAATGCAAAACCAGAAAAAGAAGTCGGGGTTTTCGTGGACGTTTGTTTTAAATTTTATGTCGGAAATGTTTCCCAGAAAAGACCAAAGTCGTCAACGGAACACGGAAGCGACGCAGCACATTCTGCAGGCGACCGAGGCGACCGACTTTGGAATTTGTTTATCTAGTTCTAAATCGTTTGTTTCCTGTGAGGTATTCCACTTTTTGTCATCAACTTCTGCTGTGATTAAATACTTTGTGATCAAAACTCGCATAATTTCGTTGTGGACTTGTTTCTTGTGCTCCGTTGCCAGAGTCCAGAGAAAGAGGATCATGGCAGGCCACCCATTCCGGAGTGCTCAAGTGATGGTCGATTTTCCTACAAAAATAGCAAAAGTCACCCAAGCCAAAAAAAAACTTTCTACCGTGATATGGAGGTTCCACCGAGAGAGAGTCTGTCACCATTTACCCCTCGAAGTTAGGCCTCAAACACAGAGGAAATGCCAAGTCGACTGTTTCCCGATGTCGAGAAAAAATCAGAAACAACTCATCCGAGATGATGAATTTCCACTGTGTTCTTCGGGGCGACTTCAGAATGTGCTGGGTCGCTTCGACGTATCGTTGACGGCTGACTTTGGAAGTTTTTAGGAAACTTTCTCTTCATAAAATTAAAACAAACGCCCACGTAAACCTTAAAGATATGAGGAACAAAATGCCCCTTAAAAGGTTTTGAATGGTGACTGCCCGTCCCACTTACGCCGTTAGGCGCTTGGCAGGCTTCGGACTGCCCTTGGCGTGGTTTTCTATGCCAACACTAAAGTCGCACACTACAAACACTTACCTCCTAAAAAGGAGCTGGTAAAATTGAAGAACTTAAAATCAGATGAGGACGAACACAAATGATTAACAGATTAAAACTGGCAGGATCAGGAACAGAAATTGAGTATGGATCAGGTGACGACTAGAAATAAAGCGTGTAATTGAACCGAGAGAAGGAACCTAAATGAGCTAGTCGGCGGCTTATAAAGGCCGACGACGTTGAATTTTGCAAATTTGAATTATATTTTTATTCCATTTGTTGATAATGGCAGCGCTGGCGTGAGCCAACTTTTTGTCAGATTTTGCTGGATTTTTATGTGCTTTTACACACATTTGATCAATTTTACTTGTTTTTTGTACATTTTCCTGATTTTACACATTTTATTGACCTTTCAATGAGTGTTGACAAACTGCCTTGTTTGCCACATGGAACAGGGTGATGCAAAAGTGCGTGCACTCTTGCAAACCCCTTCCTCTTTTTCTGGCTTTGCAATTTAACAGAAATGAAATTAACTGTAAATGGAATACGCTTCATGATGACAGCAAAGAAAGTTCAGGAAAACTAACATGAACAGGGCTAAACAACAAAGAATTATCTAAAAATGTCCGTCTATGCGTGACCGCAGACATCTGC
>JASGXE010016941.1:0-10153 GCA_030068105.1 Sinentomon sp. SZTP_YWyxl
AGCTAAGAAATAAAAAATGTGTTCAGAAATTTAACATTTTTGCTTGTTTCGTTTGAAACCCTTGCATAAAGAACCAGTGTTGTACGTTTTCTACTTTGATTGTTATTTGCGACGCTATCGTCGCTATGCTTCTAAAGCAGATCTTATATGCTGATTGAGTTTGTTTGTTTGTGTTTGTGATCTATTTTTCAAATCATTTTCTATTACTTGCTTACTTTTCATTGGTCAGCTTGCTTGTTGCATTTCTGTTTGGTGATGTTTTGAATGATCAATTTGAACACATTCTGTATGGCACCTTGAACAATGAAATTCTCTTCACAAATTGGACAGGCAGCACAAATTAAGTAATAAATTATTTCAAAGTGCAGCAATTGATCATAGAACTGTACAATATCAAAGAAGGGGAATATGCGAAGGGTGTTCAAGTTCTGATGAGCAAAGGGTGTTCGAGTATGGAATATGCGAAGGGTGTTCAAGTTCTGATGAGCTTTGGCAAGTTTACGATAGATTTCAGGGCTGAAATTTTGTGCACCATCTAGACCTTCTCTAATTAGCTCCATACCAAATTGGCACCTTTCTGCCATCTCTGGATCGGCTTCACCAGCTCTTTCAAGATGAAGCCCTCCTGGGGCATCGAAAATCAACTCGTCCACTGCCGCTTTCAGCTCCATGGCATTTTGAAGGTGCACCTAATGGTTTTCTTTAGCCAAGGTTGGGAAAGGAAGATAATCTGCTGGTGCCAATGTGCGAAAAAGGAATGACTGGGCAGTATTTTGATGCTGAGGTCAAAAGAAATGATTCAACTCCAACCTTGTTTTTCAAAGCAAGGGTGCAGACTTTTGGGATAAGGGTGTCTTTTGGGACCTTCCCTTGATTTTGCAAATCATTTCCTATCTTACTTTCTGGACCAAGAATTCATGATGTCGGTCGATGCTGGTTTTTCCATGTTTTGCTCAATCCCCCAGAACAAATCCCTGAAAACCCCAAAGGCCTACCCCCACCCCCTCCCAAGGACGTTTGGGCATACCCATACCTTGCAGCTCATGCATATAGCAGGGAATGTAATCACACAGCCTCTGCCTTTCGAGTCATTATGCTTTATTTAATTTAATTGGCCACTGTGAGTGTGTGAGTCAAAAATCATGTCAGACTGAGATGCTTCATCTGGCTCAAATTCATTCAGAATGCCAGGTAACGGAGGCGGACATACAAATCAACAACAGAAAAGAAATTATGCACACCATGGAATTGAAAGTTTGCCTGACACCCACTGAAAGACCGATGTTAAAGTGTGCAAGAGAAGAAAAGACAGTCAAGTGCAACAGGCTGAAGCTCAGCGGACCTTGAACAGCCTTAGTATGCCCCCTTTTTAAAGTTTTAAATGGTGACTGGGCATCCCACTCACGCCAGCATGTCTTTGGATTGCCCTTGACATGGTTAACAGCGCCGTTTGAAAATACTGCCACTTTTGCCAGACTTCTGTTCAATCTGCTGGACAAAGATGACTTCCTTACTGTGTCCAAAAATGGTTTCATTCTCGTGTACTGTCCCTGCCCCAGTTCAACAATCAGATGCTGGATCTGATCAGGACAAATAAATGGCTCGTGACTGTAACAGGTAGGATTCTTAGTCCTCTGTGATTCTTCTTCTCAGCCCGTAACCTGGAGCGAAAAATGCTGCCAAATTTTCGATTCGATTTAAAAACCAACAGTGGTTTCTGCTGACCACCTCTTCCTCTGGAACATTTTCTTGGTCACATTATTTCCCAATGAGATGTTCTCGTGTTCCATATTCAATCAGAAGATCTGACCAGAAATCCATGGACTTGTTTGTGAAAGGCAACATGTAGGAAGCCCCTTCAATCCAACAGATATCCCCAACTGCACTGTGTGCAAGCACAACTGTCATAAGGGTGAAATGGTGGGGGCGTGGGATTTTAAAAATGCGTGCTTTTCTGTTTTCTGGTCGGTTTTTGAGCTTTGAAACGTTTTCAGAATTGCATCCTAATGAGCCCGATGGAGGCTAGTTGCTGACATTTTACACTCTTATTTTATTGTGTTGGCTTTTTTCTTGGAGCACAATGTTTTTTTGAGAACAATTCAAAAATTGACTAGATGGTTCTCAACACAGTTGCAACCTTGAGTTTACGAGTATGGCAAAGTGTTAGGACTGAATGCATGTATTTCTTTTTTCCCTTCCAGTTTTGTCTCGTATGGTTTGAAAAGAAAAGTATTGTTCTTTAATTTAAACCTGCCATGAATTTATTATTTCCTATATCAGGGTTGCTACCAATCTGGCAAACTTGGATATTTGTGGTGACCCTGGAAAACTCGGGGAATCTGGAAAAACACGCAGGAAAAAAACATCCAGGAACAGGGGCGGATTACAGGCAAGGCCACCCCAGGCCAGGGCATGGGGCGGCAAAATGTTTGAGGCGGCAAATTTTTGCAAAAAAAAAATACAAAAAAAAATTAGAAAAAAAAATTGAATTTTTTTTGTAATTTTGCAAAAATTTGCCGCCTCAAAAATAAAAAATTGCAATCGGATTGGCCCCTGAGAAAAAAAAACAAGAAAGATTGTGTATCCCTGATCCCAATTTGAAACAAAATCAGCCGAAGCAATTTCAATCCGATCGAATTCTTTGTGGTACCTACTGGTGCTGGTGTGCTGACCGGTGTGCAATGGATGCGGGAATCTTTTTGAAGGAGAATTGCATTCTCATTGGAAACCTGCTCTGCAGCCTGCTACTGCTGCTGAAGTGCGTGGTGAGGACACCACAGGGCAACATTCTGTCTGATCTGCATTGGCGATGCCCGATGGATGGACGAAGACAAAAGAAACAATTTCGCTGTCCAGTGTCCTGTATCCAACACGCAACCGTTTCCAAACAGAACAGTCGGCATGCACTGTCATGTCGGGTACACGTTCCCGACTTGATAATTTTGGAACCCCTGTGCTGAATACCAAAACGCTTGGCACTGAAAAAAGCTCAATTCGTCTCTGAAATAAAGTCCGAGAGGTTATACATCCACTTGTATGTGCTTTTGTTTTCCAGATATTGGGCGAAACGCATCGAAAGCCAAAAGAATTTTCCACTTTTTCCCCACATGGGCCGTCTTTCCCACGTGATTGCGCACATGTCAGAAATTATTTTGAAATGTGCTTTGTTTTTCAATTGCTGTTAAAATAATAATTTCTTGCTTCTGAACTGAAAGTTGCCGCAATTTGCGGACTTTCATCGAAAACTTTAAAAGTTTTTAAACTTTATCACTTTGGACAAACATTTAGCATGTACCCACTACCGGCAACGCAGCAGGAGCCACAAACCCACACTGGAAGACGCAAAGGTCGAAGCCAGACGGGGGCCTTGCTCCTCCGAAATGTTTTTGTTTGTACTGATAGATGCCCGCCAGTTGGAGTCAAGAAAGAAATGCAAATGCAACTCCATCATTTCCTTCGATCTCGTTTTATGTGTTTTTGTCTTTATTTGTCCCGACAAAACACTTCTTCGTTTTCTGTTTCTTTGGAATTTTTCCATCACCAAAGTTTCTAGCTTTCCACACATCCACAAATATGAAGAGTAAGTGCACCTGCGGGTTGCGCAAGCACACTGGCCGCTGGCGGAAGGCAACAGTCCAAAGACGTTTGCTGCTTTTGCAATTTGAATGGTCAAGAAAATACGAGGATTTTTGTCCCACAAGCAAGGTGCCAGTGGTTGTTGATGATTATCATTTTAAATATCACAGTTGAATGGGATGTGATGCCGGTGGTGTTTCACGAAAATCACAAGAGATAGCCAAGTGGAAATTTGGCCATGGTTGACGAAAGCAACACAGAAACATCTGAATCTGGAATTGAAACCTAAAAATGAAATGATGAGAGAGTCCAGTTTTTGATGCGAGAGCACTTTGCGTGGTTGTTAGGTCATGTCGTGTTAAAACTGTGATTGTGGGGGAAAATGCTCAGTTTTTTTTTTAAATTGAACATTCTGAGCAGTATTTGGTTCCTTTTTTTTTTAAATTTCTTCCCTTTCGGGGAGGGGGACTCCCCCCTCCTCGAACCCCTCCACGGCGTTGCGCTTCGCGCAGCACATTGTCCAACACGAATAGTTCTTTGGCACTACCAGAAAAAAACTTCCTGGCTACGGCCCTGAAGAGAGTGAAGATGAAGGCTAAATAAAGCGGCAAGAATATTGTGGCCTCGGGGCGGCAAATTGCTTAATCCGCCTCTGTCCAGGAAAACTGTAAAAAAGTTATGCTGTTTTCAAAAAGTTGAGCAAAGCCAGGAAAGTCTCAGCACAATTCAAGAATCTTGAATCTTGTGAATTTTGTCTGAGAAATATCAATTTTTCGACCAAAACAAATAGTAAAATTCAAAATTTTCTTCAGCTACTTTTTCCGTGGGCTCCACCAAAAATGAGTCAGGCCCAGGCCACAAATTTTTAGCCATTCAATCCTGTTGTGAAATAGTATTTAAACATGATTTCTTGCCCAAAATTAAAAAAAAAAACAGATTTGGGACTCCCCTTTGAATTCTAGGGCTGTGACTGAGACCCAACGCATTTTTTTGCCATTCACCAATGCACATTTTTCTATGTGTAAAAAGGACCAAACATTTGCTCAAGGAAGGGATAACTTCCTAATTTTTTACAGGCTTTTTCAAAATCCTTGCATTCGCCCCAAATTCACAGAAGA
Organism: Sinentomon sp. SZTP_YWyxl; assembly: GCA_030068105.1. Lineage (NCBI taxonomy): Eukaryota > Metazoa > Arthropoda > Protura > Sinentomata > Sinentomidae > Sinentomon > Sinentomon sp. SZTP_YWyxl. The sequence goes on from JASGXE010016941.1 coordinate 4,695, forward strand.
ATTCAACATTTTATTGGCTTCTGGTAGACTGCATCCAGCCCGTCCTTGGACACTCCGTAAAACTCAGCTGAAGCTACCGATTTCTAAGTTGCTTTGCAATTTTTTTGGCCACTCGCCAATGAAAAGTATTGCACGAATTCATGTGAGGTCAGCGCAGAGAAATTAATTAATTTCCTCAACCCATTTCCCATTTACGAGTACATGTAAATTTTCAGCGAGATGAAAATGATTTCAAATTATTTCGGCACGTGCACTACGAACGGGTAAATCACAGAACATAATTAAAAGTACTTACAGCCACTTACTTACTTCGCTGACTCAAATCTTTACGAACGGTTTGGCTGCAAGTACTTTTAATTATGTTCTGTGATTTCAAATTGAGCGAATATTCTTTTCAGTTTCCCACAATGTGGTTTGTGAAACATAGTTTCTCTTCTTCAATGTTCACTGGTTGCATCCGGAACAAGTTTAAGCTGACTAAACTCTAATTTTTGGGATCTGGGAATTTTTGAAACTTTTCTGGAAAAGTTAGGTTATTCTTTAGGATTCGTTGGACACTATTTTTTGATTATCGAGGATATCCTGCACACCGCTTTTCAGTTCTGCCTCGAATCAAGCCTTTCCTGCATTGGCAGACCGGATTAACCCTGCAAATTATTTATCCTGGGTTTGGTTTTCAGGATGCAATTTTTCGATTTCATTTTTGGCTTTGGGGGGATTCGTCAAACAACCCCCCCTCTTCGCTTGGATCCCCACACCCGAGGTCCATGTGCTCTCTATGACCAGCACTTTGCCCCATGCCATTTTTTAGTTCCGACACCCATGGACGCAGGGGTAAAGAGCCTACAATAAAACCCTGGAAAAACTGGATTGAAAGTTCTGGAAATCTCATGGTATTTCTTATCAGAAAATTGGTGGCAACCCTGTATTCATTTGATGAACTTGTTTTGATTTCTTGTTTTCTGTTCTTAAGAATCATGAATCGTTCTGGATTGTTTGCAAACAGTTCCGTTTATCAAGCTTTGGAATGCAAGCGCACAAAAATCAGCAAATGGTTAGCCATTGGTAAAATGAGATATTTGACTTGGACACTTGCCGATGGTCAGGAGAGATATTTGACTTGGACACTTGCCGATGGTCAGGAGTCCCAAACCAAAGTTGTGGCAAGTGTAGCCATCATTTCCTGGCATTCATTGTTATCTCGTGTGAGGATTTCAGAGTTGATGCAGTCAAAATGGTGGTATGTCCACGCTCATTTCTGAAGTTACGCATAGTTCACTCAAGGACACACGCAGACAGCACCTCACGCTGTGTAACACCGGCATCATAATAGCGTTTTGCACGATAAATTACCCGACTGTTCCTGACTTTTTCAGCAATATTTGCATGGATTCCCTGACTAAATAGGTAGAAATGTAGATTTCGGGGAGTTCTATTGAAAAATTTCCCTATTTTGATTCTCCAGAATTTTCGAGATCCTTTACCACTGCTAAAAAATCTGTGACATTTTCTTTCTTTTCTGTCTAGAAATTCCATGATTTCCAGTTTGCCAAAATTCTACGACTTTTCCAGGATTTCCAGTCTACTGCCTAATTTTAACTTGGCAGCAAAGAAGAAAAATAATGTCTGCGATAAAGAGTTGTACACGTAATGCAAGGGTGCAGGTTTGGATTTCAACCACAGCAAAAATTATGGCATCATCTCGCAGCATTGCAGTTGCAACTGTGCAATTTTTCTTGCCATTTCGTAATTTTGACGATGGAAGTAAATTTTACACGTTCAAACCTTTTGTAAAATAGCAAGTTAAGCTTGCTTCACCATCTGTGGGTAATATCTTTATGCTTCCACATGTTTTTCTGCCAAGATACAAACAACACCTCCAAAAAGTAATTTGTTTTAGTTCATGATTACGATTTGCAATGTCCCAGATTCGCAAAGGGGTGTGGTGAAGTTGAAAGTTGCTGGTATGTGATCCGATTTGGAACTTGGCATCCGTGTTGTCTCACATTCGTTTTTTGCATTTTGCTATAAAAAAATCAGTTTTCTTCCCAGTTTATTTTTTCTAATCTATACTGCGTTTGTACCTTGTTTTGTACAGATTCCATTTGTTTTTGCTATTGTTTAGCAGGGTTATTGATTAAGTAAGTTATTGTGGCAGAAGTATTCAGCACGGAAGTTCCAACAGGAAACGATGCGCAGATACGAATACCACCTACTGTGAGTATGATTGAATTCTCAAATTGTTGCAGATTCCCAGCATCCAAAGTTTGTCAAAGTAAAGGCACCACAAATGTGGAGAGAAATCAAAAGCTCTGATTCGTCAAAAGTAAACAAAACCCAATGAGACGTTTTTCACCCTGGAATGTTGGTACGAGGGAAGGTCAAGTTCCAATTGCACTTGCAAAGAAAATGAAATGCGACCTGCTTGATTTTGGGTACAGTGATTACTCATTATCATTGTACTCTCCTTGCAAAGTTACACATTTCTGCCATTGGTGGAAGGGCTACAGGAGGAGCTCTTCATGCAATACATTCTGTTGCTCTCCAGAAAGCCATTTTCCAACAGCTTCTGAATCACTTGAAAACATCCTTCCTTGAGTTGCCACTTCAGGAAAGGAAAAGGGGTATTAGCCCCAAGGTGCCAAGTGAGGGAAATTGAGAGAATGCTGCAGCATTACAAAAACTGCGCAGGCATTGCCGCCTGAATTGCTTATTGGCTCGTGTGTCCCTGGCATTGTTTTGTAGAATGATGACATTTTTCTGACCATCCCTCATATTTTAACCCAGTGGAACTGTCACAAAAAATTGCCACAGAAAATGCACCCTTTTGGGAATGCAAAGTTCCTTGAAGGGGAAGGCAAAAACAGAACAAGCTTCAAAATACAACAAATTTCAACGAAATCGCATAATGTTTCCTGGGTAAGTGCAAGCAGAACTTGACCGTCCCTCGTACACTCCTGTTCTTGGTCGGTTGTTGATTAAACATTGCTGCTGAATCGCTACTGGAGATCCCTTTTCTTTGCTTGGAGAAGGATTACACCCAATTGGTTTAGTCCTAATGTGCATTGAGAGCTCCAAATGCTACTTTTTTCTCATTGGGCTTTTGGTTTTGCCATGAGTGGTCTTGTTTGTTCATCAATAAATCGCAGACTTGATTCCTGCTCGTTTGGTTTGCACTGATCTGCAATTTGTCGTCTGAATTTATAATTTCTTACGAAGTTGTCGTTATTAAAAGTTGATGATTTCTGATTGGTTTGGCATTTTCTGTCCATTTCTCCTCTGTGGGGAGAGATGCATCACTTACAAGCCAAAACTGATAAAAATCTGAATATCTTAAGGGGGCAATGGGGCTATCGGGTCAACTTCGAAGAACAACCTGATTGATCCAGCCATTGTGGCGAAAGATGTACAGGGTGGCCCAAAAAAAAGGTAACCGAAAGTTTGGAGGCAAAAGTAGTGTCAAGTTTTATTCAAACAATACAACCTTAAAACCATGAGATTGTGTGGTTTTAAGGTTGTATTGTTTGAATAAAACTTGACTTGACACTACTTTTGCCTCCAAACTTTCGGTTACCTTTTTTTGGGCAACCCTGTACAATGCAACCCAAAAGTATTTGGCCATGGGAAAAATGTAATTTATTGTTTGTATCATTTTGTGATTCTGAAACCTTTTCTAGCTCTAACCACGCATGTCAAGACAAAATCGGAAATTGTAGTCCAAAATAAAGTGGTGACATTTGCGGCCAGAGAAAAAACAAGTTTCAAATGACAAAATATAATAAAAACAGCAAATTTAACTTTAACTGTGTCCAAAGACAGCTCCCCTTTCTGCACATTTGAGTAGCCCTTTCTGCATACTCGAGTACCCCTATATGCATATTTGAGTTGGTACATACCCCTACATTTGAGTACCCCTATATGTATATTTGAGTTGGTACCTACCCCTACATTTGAGTACACCAATATGCATATTTGGGTTGGTACCTACCCCTACATTTGAGTACCCCTATATGCATATTTGGGTTGGTGCCTACCCCTGCATTTGAGTACCCCTATATGCATATTTGAGTACCCGGACATTTGAGTACCCCTATCTGCACAGGAAGTTCTGACAAAGTGCGAACATCCGTGGTTGGAGCTATAAAATGTTTCAGATCACAAACAATGATAAAAAAAAACACCAAATTTTCATTTTCGCTGTAACCGAAGACCTTTAGGGTGCCCTGTACAGAAATATTCGGAAAATCTGTCGCAAAACAATTCGTTATTCATTTGTCTTCTGATCATTGTGGTAGTTTTTGAACACACATCATTTTTTATTTTTCCTCATTGACACAGATAGATACGAATATCCATCCCCACAATGCACTGAGTTCAAATTGGTTGCATGTTTGAAAATGGTTACACTCAGGGCTTAAATCCGAGGGGGGAGGGGGGGGGGAATTCACCTCTTCTGAAAAGTGCTTCCCTCCCAGTGTTTTTGGTTTTTTTTTGTCGCCGGGGGGAAGCCAAAGTTCCCCTTCACTGCACCCTCCAAAGTCTATTTTTTGTTTTTCTCCACTCCACTCTTTTTCCATGAAGGGTTTCTGCAATCTTTTTACTTATTTTTCAGCCTGTTTCAGAGCCAGCCAACCATGCACTCACCTGCAATAATTTTTGGAAGATTTAGATTAGCGTCGTGATGAATTTTTGTGATTTTGTTTGAGGTCCATCTGAAAAGGATGCGTATACCTTTTCCAGAAGGGAAGAGAAGATGAGAGAAAAGGCCAAAACGACCTGCATCTGCGCACACTCACCAAACTCTCACCACACAGAGACCATCCGGCATCCATGCCACGCCACACCACACATCCCAACGCCAACTATCAACGAGCCACTCAAGTCCCACCCAACCTTCAAGCTAGGTGGTTGTAAATGCAAGGAACAATAGTGTGTGTTCGTGGGTCTCCATCCATTGCATTTTAACCCGAAAACACATCTGAGAGAGCTGGACAAAATGACTGATAAATTTGAATTTTGTATCCAGAAATGGAAAAAAGCCAAACTTTTTTTTTTCAATGTATTTCTCTGTATTTCTGACAATTTCGTTAAGGTGGCAACATACCTTTGTGGGTTGAAAAATGTATTTTTTTTAATTTCTAGCTTATGTTATTCTTCAATGTTTCCTGATCATTTTGCTGCAAATTTCAGGTCGATAGCATGAGTACTTTTGGAGATATCGCAATTTATATCCGAAGTGCCAATGACGAAAAATCGCATTTTACGGGAAAAATGAATGATCGATCATTTTAAATTTCACAAATCGCAAAACTTTATCGCGAATTGCCGCGATTGACATTTTTGGATCTTTATGTACCTTTTTCTTGAGAACTACTCGTACGATAAGGCTGAAATTTCACGTTCTTATGTGTTTTGACCCCCCAAACCCCTGATGCTTTCAGAATCCCTTTTTTAATTTT
>JASGXE010016942.1:0-10400 GCA_030068105.1 Sinentomon sp. SZTP_YWyxl
GAAAGTAAATAAACCTTGCATCTACGTTTTGCCTGATATTGCGAAACTTAATCCGTCGCGGACTGACTTCGTCACGCCATGCCACTCAATGGACACAGAAAATTTCACATGTTGGTACTCGAAGCTGGAAAGAATGGAACCGTGAAAATATAGGGTTAGCTTGAAAAATACATTTTGCACTTCAAAGAGTTAGTTGGCCGTGTGGCGAAATTTTCGGTGAAATTCTTGCGACCTTTGATGGGGACAAATCGTCCTTCTTGTTCAATATCAAGGAAGATCCTTTGTGTGTTTTGAGTGCAAATGTTTTGAACCCATAGAGAATTATCAATGTAAACCTATAGCCCCTACACACAGATTTAATCACGCATGAACCGGACGAAATATCGAATTAAATTTTAAGAATCGCAACTCCAGATCTTCGCAATGAAAATCTGCAAAACCGGACTTTCTTGCTTTCATAATTTGGGTTTCGAATTCATCGAAATTGGCTCACGGTTGGTTTTCGTCAGGCGGCGAAGAGAAGGGCCGGTGGAAAACGAAATCGGCGGAAAGTTCGGTGCGAAAAGCTTGATTTTTAAATAAACGTCGCATAGAAAAGCGAGGGCTGTCAAAGAAAGTCAAGAAAACCTTATCACATCAGGGCGAAATTTGCACCGAAGTAGTTTTCCACTGGACCCTTCTCTCCATTCGGGGTGCGTCAAAAGTCAGACCACGCGAAAAGTATAGCCACTTATTTTGACTTATGCCTGCGTGCTTTGCGCTTCCTTGCTTTCCTTATTGATCCTCGTCTCGTGGTGTGCAATCAATGTGGGTGCATCTCTGCATTCGGGTTTGGTGCCCTTTTGCGAAATTGTATAAAAAAAGAAACCTTTCCCATGCTATATCTACAGACTGAAAACAAACGGAACTGATGGAAGAGTTGCAGCTGAGCTGAAGCAATTTTCAACATGTCAGGAGTCCTGATTTAACTCATCCTGCGCGTTCGAAAATTTAAATTGTGCCACAAAGTGGCGGATAGCACCTCCCGCTAAGAGGCGCAGGAAGGCGCTCCTGGGCAGAGCCTTGCAAGGGTTCCAACGAACGGAGCCCTTGATATAGGGGATCTGGGGATGAATTCCGTCAAAGGACCGCAAGCTCTTGAGTTTGGGGTTGATATTTGGGTGCTAAATAGAGGAGTTTCCTCAAAAGATTGCAAAAATCAAGATGTTCCCCACGACAGTGGGACAGACCTGGCCTCTGGCCCCTAGTGGGATCCGTTTTTTGCAATGAATGGGAACTGCCTGGCAATCTGGAGCAAAGCGACCTGAACGTTCGCTTCAAGAGAAACGATAGTCAGATTGCAGGCGCTTACTGCGTCGTGTTTTCCTCACTTTTGTGTTTCGCATATAGAAAGTAAGTTTTGTTACTTTCCTATGTATTCAAAAAGGTTTTCGGCTCTAAACTACAAAGAATCCCCGTGCGAAAAGCGCCTTGATCTTTTGTGCTCATGCAGGGGCATACCCACAGATTCCGAATGTCACAAATACAATTGTGTAGATTTTACCGAATGTCCTGTAAATTTGATTCAAATGTGGTCCATGCCAATGCACATGTTCAGACCCACCGCCGTTGTTGCTTGTGTAACATTGCAGAAATGTCAAAGGCCAGAGTCGTTTACATGTCCCTGCAAAAAATAACAGGCATGCAACATGTCAAATTTGCTGCGTTGCGTGTTGCAGCTTTTGAATTCAAATTTTTGAAAAAGTTGACATCTTTGCCCCTGCAAAAAGCAAATGGTATGCAATGTGTGAAATTTGCGGAGTTCTGTGTTGCAGCTTTTGAATATTTAGGGGCAAAGTGTGTCAGCATGCCCTTTCGAAAAGTAAATGGCATGCAAATTTTGAATGTTGTGGGACTTTGAATTGTTGGGGAAAAGGGAACGTTTCCTCCGTTTTCTGTGTTTTTTTAAAGACTACGCTATTTTGAATTGAAAGGTTGCGATCGTAACTTTGGTCAGCTAATTTTTCACATGCTTGTCATGCCCTTGTGATGGTATCCAATGTTTTTCCGAGTTTCTAGACCTCCTTGACCTGTTGAACCAATTCAAGTTTACACGTTGTGGCCGGTCCATATCCATCGGACTGTAATTTGTATTAGGATTATACATTATCGTATTTATCCATTTCTTTTTTTTCAACATGCAAGCAACACATTATTGCATTGCGTTGGAAATTTGTTGTTCGAAATTTGTTGGCCAAAATGATCTGAGAAAACTGACATTGCAAAGACAAACGTTTATGCTCAATATACAGCCATATACAGCGCCGAATTGCACCTTACGGCATCGTGATAACACATCTGAAGTGTAGCAAATTGGCTAGTAGAATGACAAAAGGATTAATTTGCATACTACATGTCTAACCTAAAACCTAAGGGACCTAACTAAACACAGTAAATGTTGAAAAATTGGATCAACAAGATGGAAAAATTATGTCAGTAATCTGTCAGTTCGATTACAGCCAGCAACCGATCACCTTACGGCTTCGTATATCACTCTGAGCCGTCTTTCGCTAGTAAACCTGCAAACAAGGATAAACCTGCAAACACAAGAACCTGAAAAAAGGGATAAACTACTGTGATTTGTAAAATTGGATAATAACGAAGGAAAAATTATGATCATAAGGATAATTGGAAAAATTATAAACAGGCAAGAACCTGCTTCTGAGATAAAAAAAATCTATTTCTTCAGACCCGACGCAGTAGGATCCAACTTTCTCACGCCCTACATGCAACAATAACATCCTGACTGAATGGACGCATTGACAGGAGAGCAGCCTGTCACCATCTGCCCATACTCTGGTTTTGGGAATTCAAACATCCATATATCGCAGAGATAGGAAAAGAATCAATCTGCATTTATCCTTTTTGGGTTTGATATTGTGATATTTTCCCCCGATTCAAACTGCTTTTCTTAATATTCTGTTAATTCTGCTGAACTTAAGATAACCTTTTGTAAAGGTAGAGAAATTACCTTTGTATAGTGGCGGCGGAAAAAGATTACTCATACATGTGTTTTTCCCATTTGATTGTTGCCTCCGAAACGTTTTTTCTTTCTCTTTACTCTTATGCAGTTGGTAGAAATTAAAGCGCCAAATTGCAACGGAGCTTTTTAGAGGTGTCAGATTTTGACATTAGAATGAAAGAGGATCTTTTATTTCTACAGCATGGAGTTTTTGCTAAAATCTCAATAATGCAAATTTTTCACATGTATGGGTAATCTTTTTCCGCCGCCAGATACAGGTAGAGAAATTACTCGCATCATGAAAGCAAACGAGGCAGTCACACACACAATTATGGGACAACAATGCAGCTTTCCAAAACTCAACTTTGCAATAGAAATAAAAGTTTCTTACTTTCAATGTTTGTTGTGATGTTGCACTTTTATGTTGCACTTTGATTCACTTTGATTCTTTCACGGAGACAACATTTAAATGGAAAAACCATGTGTGATGGGTCATTAATATTTCACCCACTGTACAACACTGCAGAAATAATAAATAACTTTGCTTATTCTGGAAGCATCTGATTATGGATATATTTCAGCTTCTGATTTGGGCTGTTGCCAGGTGTTAAGACTAAAATGTTTCTTGGAAGACGATATCCAATTGTCGGAGAATTTCGTTCAAAGTTGACTTCATTTTTTGATTTGCCGAAGCGCAGGGTTGGTCTTATGGCAAGATTCCCCAAGGGTGATGGTAGTCGAGGCAACCTAGACGAAAATGGTATCTATGTATAGTTTCAACTGGGATTTGTGTGCACCATCTATGGAAATCATGACCTTTGTAAAAATAGAAGACAAAAAGCAGAGGATTCAGTGGATTTGGGATCGGCACTGCATTCGCAGAATGGAACCATAAAAACCAATCGTTGGCCTGTGCGCGAAAAGTTTCCGCAGAAATTGTCTTTGCAGCAGGTAAACAGCAATGCGGCGGATGGATGGATTATACGAGGCCTTTGAAAAATCCGCAGTCGTTTGAAGGAGTCAGAAAATTGAGGCCTAAAAACAAGGATGCAATTGGGACAAGATGCTGTTGACTCATGCATGCTGTTAAAGCGTAGTTTCTTGGGAGATTTAAATCGCGATATGTAAACGTGAAAGAGGATGAATGGACCACTAACGAACTCAATTGAGCCTTGGGTTTGATAATTACAAGGCACGTGCAATGAAATGTCGACTACTTCACGGCTGAATCGCCGGCTCATCGGATGAACGACCTCTAACTAAGGTTGGATCGCGAAGCGAAAAGGGTGGTCCTAAATTACTGGGAACAACCGATAGGACGTGTTCCTCATGTCCGTAGGAATCAAACTTGTTCAGTGTCAAAATTCGTTCCGACCCCCCATTTCGGAGATTTACCCCCTCAAATTTCCCTAATTGAGCACTTTTTGGGTGCCTGTGGGGGTTGATTTAATTGTTGAAAAGCTCTCATTTTTTGAAGTGGTGCTCCCCAAAATAAACTGAAGAGAAAACATCCTGGGACAAAATGTGCTACCACTCCTCATTTCGGAGATATGGCCACCCAAAAATCTTAAGGGGAGCCCCTTTTGGGTGCCAGTGTTGGGGTTGATTTGTGCGTTGCTCAGTGTTGACTTTTGGAGAGCATGTTCTCTAGTGAAGAAAAAACATTCTGTGGAAAAATTCCAACCGAACCCCCATTTTCGAGATATGACTCCAAAATTCCCAAAATCAGTTTCCAAATTGCGAATTTTTGCAAATTTTTGGGGGCCATATTTCCGAAACCACATTGGGTCATAGGCGATTTTTTCACTGAATCTTTTCTCTTTAGTTTATCTTGGGGAGCACATTCTCCAATGAAAGGTATATGAGACCCAATAGATCGAGCTGGTCTTTGACATCTCATCCAATTTTTAAATGATTAGCAATGAGCGACGCAAAAATCAACCCCCAATGTAGGCAGCCTAAAGGGGCTCCCGTCGGGATTTTTGGGTGGCCATTCTCCGAATTGGATTGCGGGGGGTGGGAGCGCATTTTTTCACAGAAAGTATTCTTTTCAGTTTGTATTGGGGAGCACGCCTTCTTTTCAAAGAATGAGAGTTCTTCAACAAATAAAACAACCCCCACAAGCACCCAAAAAGGGTTCAATTTGGGAACTTTGAGGGGGCATATCTCCTAAATTGGGGGTCGCAGCGAATTTTGTCACTGAACAAGTTTGATTTCTATGAGCATGAAGAACATGTCCTATCGGTTGTTCCCAGTAATTTAGGATCACCCTGTTTTTGTATGGTTGACGAGAGATGATCGGGAGAGAATTGTCTCTTCCTTTGGATTGAAATCCTTCATGTCAAGCTTTGTTCAGATTTCTCTCAAGGACTGAAATTAATGACGACTAGAGCTTTGAATGCAAAATTCCTTCCCCCTGCCCAGAAAATTAACCCAATCAGATACACTTTTCTATGATTTCGTTGCGATATATTTCTGAAGCATGGCAACTGATAATAATTAGAGCTATGCTGATTTCGTTCCACGGGGCGATTAGCAATTTTTTGGTCTCTGTATATCTGGTCTCCTCTTGACGTGTTACCCTCGCTTCTTTCAGCGACTATTCTGTGGGCTTGTAAGAAGGGAACTTTAATTGCCACACCTTTTTAGCGAGAATTGAGCCTGCACGAGGAACACCCTCGGTGATATGGAAATCGGCGTGAACTTTGCGAAAGCAGAAAGAAACCGCAAACGTTTGGTTGGCATATACGTCCGTTATTTAATTTGTCCTTTTGTTGATCGTTATCTTGCAAGGTCCGGGTGACAAAATGGAATGTGTAAATTCGGTTAAAACGTCTTCATTCGCATCCATCCGATGTGATCATTATGCAACACCGGAATACGCGGAGCATTCAGATATTATTTGCTTTTCGTTGCTTTTCGTTGCCGAAATTCGCTTGGTTTCTTGAAGGAAGTTTTCGGGACGGACCTTGAGGCAGTTTTTTAACGAGGAAAGTTGAGGAAAGCTTGACTTAAGAACCTTAAGCGCTGAGAGGCTTTCTGTAATTAGGCCCAGATTTCGCCAGAATGAAAATCCAGACCGCAATGCACTTCCCTGAAAAGTTAATCGGATCATGGATAGCTGTCCGGGCTGCGATTTTACAAACCCTGCCGCGACTTTACGAATAGATGGCAGAGAGCTTTTTGTGCAAGAATGCTCGATTGGGGCCCTGTACTCGCAAGAAAAAAAAAATTTTCTTTCCGAAAGCTATCTGAACCTGACCTAACCCTGTCCCCTCTCGGAAAAAACAATGCTCGCTAGGGGCCCCGGCCTGCCATCTAAAGTCGCGGCAGGGTTTGTAAATCGGCGTCCGGGCTATCTTGGCTGTGACCGGATTTCATGTGGGTTGCGTTCTGAAAATTTCAAAGAATCGGATCCACGAAAAAATGATATTCACTTGTTCAAACTAGGAAAGGCCTTTACATTACCACCAAGGGGCATGTACAAATAGAAGTACAAGTGTCCGAACGCCTCTTCAAGAAATGTTTTCATCTCTGCACTTTGCAAACTCGAAAAAACGCCGCGAATTTCGGAGAAAAGGAGCGGTCGTACAGCGACTTTCGCAGTTGACAAAAAATTTTGATCGTGATTTCAGCATTTGTACGTCTCAAAGTTGAGGTGTTCGCGGAGGATTCTTCGGATCCAGACTCATTAAACCATGCCAGGGAATGCCCTGTTGACCACTGAATGTTCTCGACAAACTGCTGTATATTTGTTGTCATTTTCACTCAGGGTGAATCACATGGCCAATCTTACGTTTTCGTGCCCGTGTCAGAAGTGCCGACGTTCTAGAGTTGGATATATACAATTCTATTTAGACCTATCCACGTGTCTCGTATCCCAAAATCCTTAATTATTACTCGTGAAATGCAGACAACCAACAACCGACCTGGAAACCGAAATTATCTTGTGAAAGCCTGGACTCGCTTAAAATTTTATCATTTCGCATTTTCGTTGGTTGGATAAGTGCATATGGTGATGTATAATTCAACCCTTAATGCCCGGTTAGCGTGTCTCCAACTTGTAAAACGCAGTCCGAACAGGGACAACGGTTTGCCTTGGCTGTCTGCCATTAAAAAAGGGAAACCTACCTGAAGGTTTGGCTGCCTTTTCCATGCAAAAGTTTTCAGCATGTTTCTGCCTATGCCTTGGATTACAATGATTACAGTCAGGGCCAATTTTATGATGCTCCGAATGGACGCACGCTGCCGGCAGATGAGACGCGGGTCCATACATCGGCCGGCTTCGGTAAGGATCTCCCAATTGAAAAGTAAAAACAACGGAATTGTAAAAAGGAAAACCTAAAAGTATACAAGAACGGAATAAATTTAATTACAAATAGAACTAACAGAAGCCCGTCGGCCTGTCGGCCTCCAAATCCCAAGACAAACGCGTATCACTACATGCAAGTCAATTGATGTCGAAGTCCATCATAAATGAAGTTACGCACCCCTGCATGGATGAATAAACACCCATCATTTGCAGTCGGCAAGAAAATCCACCAGAAAAACGTCACAAAATGATTTTGAATTGAAAAATGATTGACAGTTCTCTGACCAACGCTGTTCAGTTTTCAAACTGTGCTTTTGCCGGTGAGTGCCCCCAGAAGTCATGGGAGAAACAATAATAAAATGGTAACAGTTCGGAATTCTGCCGAGTTTGAACTGAACGAGTTATCATCATTGTTCTGTGATATACTAAAAACTAACTAAACCTAACCTAACCTGACCCAACCTAACCTGTCCCAACACACCTCTCCTAACCTATCCAATCCTACCTACCTCACGCTCTTCTTCCTATCACATTTTGGCTGGTTGAACGTGTGTGAAAACTCGTACAGTTCAGCTTTTTTCAGATGTCGGCAGGACTCCGAACTGCAACAAAAATATCTGAAACAATTCAGAACAGAACCCTGTGCCGGAGCGCACAACCTGGTGAGTTATTTTTGTTTGAAAAATGTTTGTTCCGGCAACACACAACAAATTTTGATGGGGAAACTGCAGGCCATTTGGTCAAAATTGAGAAGGGTTTGCGTTTTCCTGAAAGCCTAACGAGCAAAGAATTCAGATCAGACTCGGCTTTAAATCTTTTCATTTTTTTGCTGAGACGGCTGCGGGCGAATAGCACTGTTTGGCCGCACGACATTCAAGTTACGTTCGCTCAGGGGATTCCTGAATCAGGGAAGCGCCTCATTTAAACCAGTGAACCCACATTTTGAATCAGTTTGGCAGAATTTGCCTGTCCTACATACGCTTGCGGGTTGTTACTGCGACGGCTCGTCAGACCAGGGCCCGGGAGCCACGATCCCAGATCTTCAGGATTACAACTAAATGGAACAGTTCATCCCTCCCTTGCCGCGCTGGCCTGTTTCCTCGTAATTGGAATTTGATATTAACTCCATAGGCTGGAAGATTAAAATATCAGTAGGTACGTGGACATGTGGATAATATCATGTTTTTTACTGTAGAGATCGTCGAATGTTGCACGAATTAATTGGATTATTTTACATCTATTGTCATTTGCATGGCCAGCGTCAGGTTCAGGATCGTTCTTTTTTTAGTCGAAGCACACATACTGGATTTTCAATCATAAGCCGCGTCAGAATTGACACAGATTTTTGCATCGGATTTTTTAGTTTGCCTGCGCAAAACAGATTGAGATTGTTATTCGCAATGATTGAGAGGGTTTTGCATGGAACAATGAACGAAATCGATTTGTCAATAGTGACTTTTGTCGCACACCAAGAGCATGGTGGTTGACTTTCACAAACGCATTCGCTGTTCCTTTTCTTCCAGGTTTTGCAATGTTCGTCACTCAGCCGGAAGTGAATCTGCTGGTCCGAAACAGCGACCTACAGGTGCCTCTTTACAAAATTTCAGTGCATTCATGCCCCAACGAGACCCGTCTGGATTTCAAGGGGCGTCGCCTTTCCTTCTCAGCTCTTCGCTACAATGGGAGTCGAGTGGTTGGCCCGCGAGGTTCTGCTGCAAGAAATGGTTTCACAATTCGGCCTGATTCACCATCAACAGCATTTGTGTTCTGGAATGGTTCTCGGAAAGGTTAGATGTGAATTCATTCGCAATTTATTGACACCTTGTTTGTTCTTATTTCAAATAAGGTCCTGCCTTATTTCATGACCTTATTTCACTCTCAATATGGCTTTTTCTCACTTTATCCAAGCACCAATTGAAACAACCAGTGAGGCCTTGCACAACGTTTCGAAATTTACTTAGGTCAAAAGGAGTGAAATTGCCAATGAAGCCTGACAACTGCGTTAGGAAAATATTTGAAGTGAGTAAATGAAACCGTGTATTGTCTGGAAAGAAAATCGATGCGAAACAGGTTGAGAACAATGTCAATACATGCACTTGACTTGCAACTATATGTTCTCCAAGCCACTCGAGCATTCCCAATCTTTGGAGGGAATTTTCCTGCCTGCCCTGCAATTCAGAGAGTTCTGAGCATGGCTGGGCTGAGCAGTGGCTGTGTTCGATAGCTGCGTCAGGCGATCTGAAGACTGCACATTTGGTTATTTTTTAGTCAGTTTTGATAAATTATTGTGCCCTTCTGCGATAAGCATCTGGGTTTTTATCACGGTTTCATCCTTTCTCTTTTCTTGTTGTGCACTTAAGCATTGCTATTTTGTCCCAAAACCACACGTATTATAGCATTTTCTATATGCACCATAAACCATTGGTGCCATATTGAGCGTATGACATAGGGGAAACGCGGAAATAGAATTCAATTCAATTCCACATTTGGTGCATTTTTCTTGCCTCGTCTCATGACCTGCAGTTGTCTCTCTGTGTGATGCAGACCAAAAATTGCAAATTTACTTGAGTGTAGGCCTGTTGCACTTCCTGCGTGATGCGAAAAATGGACTATTTGTGTGACCCAAGGCTCCAGTTATCAGCTTCGCAACACGGTCGTCACCAGCAAATTGATCCAATTGATGACGGTGCCAAACCATATTGCGGCCACTTCTGACTGCAGCTATGTAGCCACAACAATAAAAGACCAACCCAACGATCCGTTTGTGGGAAAATTACTCCCAAGTCCACAATAAAATGCGATAATTCGGGCTTCCACTTGAATGCTTCAACTCGAGCAGATGACGGGCCCTTCTTGTTAGAAGCATCGTAAAAGCCGAGAAAACCGAAAGGCTTTTCAAAATACTTGCAAGATCCCATTTGCAGGATTATAGGCAAAATGCCGACTTGAAAACATCGCGCAGAAGATGTTCACTGCGGCAATGGTTTGTTTTCAAAGAAGAGCAATCCCAAAAGATATCATTTTATCCGGAAGTGCTTTAATCCCAGGCAAAATTAAGATTTAGATTTCGCATGGAAACAATTTCGC